>JAVMSB010000126.1:0-84521 GCA_031761475.1 Penicillium pancosmium | reverse complement strand
CACCCGCCCCCCGCCATTGCTGCATTGTATACACAGCCACCTAGGCTCCCAGCTAACCATTCCGCCGCAGTGCTCCCCCGGCGTCGATTGACCAAGTGGTCTCCGATTTTGACGGAGTGACCTTCCATCTCTCGACCCCCGAGTCTAAGACCAAGATCCTCATTTCCATCAATGTCAAGTGTTTCAAGGAGCTCGTTCAGTATGGTGCCCAGCAGGTGCTGGAGCGGGAATATGGCCCCTACATCGTGACTCCGGAGCCCGGCTATGATTTCTCAGTACAAGTCGACCTGGAGAACCTCCCCGCCGAGGAAGAAGCCCGCGAGGAGTTGATTATGAAGCTCGCCCTGTTGAAGCGCAACGCCATGGCTGCTCCCTTTGAGCGGGCGTTCGATGAGTTCACCAAACTCGCAGAGGAGGCGTCGCAATACACATCAGAGTCGGCTCCACAAGGTGTGAAGGAGGGTGGAGATGTTATGGCGATTCACTATCGCGAGGAAGAGGCTATCTATATCAAGGCTAGCTGGGATCGCGTGACAGTGATCTTTAGCACTGTTTTCCGCGAAGAGACGGACCGAATCTTTGGCAAGGTCTTCCTGCAGGTTCGTCGTAGAATAATCTACTTTGATTTGAATATACTGACCCCCTTTAGGAATTCGTTGACGCTCGACGTCGTGTGGTGACGCTACAGAATGCGCCCCAGGTGCTTTTCCGCAGTGACCCGCCACTTGAGTTGGAAGGTGTTCCCGGATTGAAGAACACTGGCGAGGGCGAGATTAGCTATGTCACTTTCGGTATGGACTTTCACCTGAACCCGGGCACATTGCCTGCGATAGACAGCATCACTGACTTGGCTATAGTTCTGTTCCCCCGGCACTTAACCCCCCAGCGCCGATATGAGAACATCTCCCACATCCAGACCTTCCGTGATTACTTCCACTATCATATCAAGGCCTCGAAGGTAATTCATTCTCCAGTCTGCCTACCGAATCGCTGGTGTCAATTGCTAATGTTTTTATTATAGGCGTATATCCACACCCGAATGCGCAAGCGGACAGCGGACTTCCTCCAAGGTAAACAAGACATCTATCCCCAACTTGAAAGAGATGTCTTAGACTCTAACTGTTACAGTTCTCAACCGTGCTCGACCCGAGAACGAAGAGCGCGAGCGCAAGACTGCCAGTGGCCGAACTTTCCGTGTGCAGAGCTAGACTCGCAATGGCTTCATGTTGATATTACCTTGAAGAGCGTTAACGAATCAGCAATTTCTTTGACTCTACATATTGATATGATTCCCTGTAGACCGAATTTCCTTGTGTTTGTTTCTTTTGCCTGTAAACCATGGGAGACCTCCCACCTATTATTGGTCCCCACAGTCCAGGTGAATAGGGAGTATGAGAAGGAGTGAATACTAACCATTCACCACCACCAACCCTACAAATCCTACCACTCCACGAGAAAGTGTTCCTTCCTCCTCGCACCTTCTACACCACAACCATAATCATCATCCCAAGCATCATCTATACATTCTCCCATTATTGGGACTTCCTTTATGATGCTTCGCTTTCCACTTGTTCCCTTCGACCCCCCTGCACCTTCTCGTTCAGACCCTCGTTCAGATCCTCCTCCTTCTCCTCCTCTTCCTGCCCCCACGCAGCAACCCCGTATGATCCGGGGTTGGACCTCTCTCAAGCGGCGCCTTGGGCGCAGTCTCGTCCTGTCGGAGCCCTCCAGCGAGGACACTCTACAAACCGCCCATACAACCGTCACAAGCAGCGATGACAAGGTGGCGACTTGGATGAAAGCCCAAGAAGACGGCATCTCCCGATACTCATCATCCATCTACAGTCAGGAGGAAAGCCAAAGCCCTGATGGAAGCCTGGGAATGGCATCAATGCAGCGACCTCTCTCGCCAATTGCACGGCTGTTTAGTTCCTCTCCCAGCGGAAAGTTTCCTGTATGTTGCTTCTCAATTCCATTCTCCAACCTGCTCGTCACCAATCCTCTTGACATCCAAGGCTGCTGGATATTATACTGACATCTGCTAGATGGGCCCTCCCCGTCGCCACTCGCGCCCTTATAAAGTCAGCAGCGATGACTGGGTTGTCTCTTCGGAGGCCTTGGCTACCTCGGGCATGGCCTCAGAGGTCATGGGGATGGATGATTTGAACACGCTGCAAATCGAAGCCCACATGAAGGGCGCTCTCAAGGTCTTTGTCAACATCTACACCTTGGCAAAGATCTTGTATGTCGCGTTTCTTGCCTATGGGGCAGAGGTAGGTAGAGCGTTCATCATATCTGCTCGAAATTCTCCATGTTTACCCGCTCCACTGTTTAGTAAGAGAACTAAATAACGCATCGCATTAGATCGGGGACAGCAAAACTGGACTCCTGCATTGGATCAAACGCGCGGAAGCGGGAATCAGAACTGGCTCGCTATCCAACCTGATTGAAATCGTGGAGAACCTGTTCTACGCCCTGTACGCACGAGTTGTCCTTGAGATGGCAGCAGTCGAACTCTGCATGCAATTCAAAATGGAACCTCGCCCACGTCCAGAGTGTGGCAAGTTTTACCTCCCCGAGCCGGATCACATGTACCGCATCTTTCTAGCGGTCAAAGACGTCCTCGACGCGCCCACCATATGCGAGAGGCTTTATGAATTCGTCGTGAATGCATACCAAGAAAGCCACCTCTGCCACCTTGTCGACCAGAACGTCGGCACAAAATTCAACCTGGATGACCCAACAGGCTACCGCCGATATGTGCTGGAAATATTGAACGAGAGGAACAGCCAGTTCAACCAGAAATGGGGTACTCTACTGCCCTACTTTCGCAATCTTCCAGTAGAGTTGATGATCGAGATCTCGAAGAAGTACTGCACCGTCGAGCCCAAAGTGCAACTCGAGAGCGACGTACCTACCGACAAATTGCCTTTCGTTGATTTGAAAATCGCGCACTTTAGCATGTGGGCGAAAGACCACACGGAGGTCTGTCGACTGGCCTCTCTAGGCAGTTTGGAAAGTAAAATGTTAGGAGAAATGCGCCGCGACGATGGCAAGCCGCTCCTGCCACTGGTGCAGCAGCACAAGTGCGTCTGCATCCCTCTCTGTCGCTGCGCCGGTGAATGCACCGCTTGCCCTGAACGGCACTGCCCTTGCTCCGAGCGACAGCTGCGCATAATGCTGGCCCGAAATCGCAAAGGCCCTGGCGAAATCGACTTCACGACGCGGGCGAACACCCTCGCGCGAGTCTCCTTCGAAAGACTCGCAATTCTGAGACGGAACATCCGTGATGGCCAGCTTATGAGCCAGTTAGCCGAGGTGATGGAGGGATTCGAGCTGGAGATTCTGAAGGAGCGTTCGTCGGGGTTGAGCAGTTCTTGGATTTGAGGGCTCTCTGCGTTCAGGATTCAGGGTTGAGGATTGAATGTTTCCTGCTTCCCGAAGCTCCACATTCACGAATTATGACCATGACAGAATGATAAATGAATTTATTGAGATGGCACAAGTGAAGGGCGACTGAGGTACGCAGTACCATATTCGTAACTGCTTTATGAACTTATTGCGAGGTTATCTCTGCTCCTTGTCGATCACATCAAGAGTACTCGCCCTATCCAACCGTTGCAAACCATTGGATGTCCTGAGAGAGTGGGTACCCTAGTTACCCTACCTTAGTTCCTCAGGGTGTGGACCTGGTTCTGATAAGGAAGAATGCAGATAGGGTCGCCCTAGGATGTCCAATTCCCAGACAAAACAGCCTAGTGTATAAAGTATGGAGTAAATCTGACACTATAGAGAGCTATAGCCATCTATGTAAGCTATGACTACTAGTTTAGCCTATTTCGAGAAATGTTGGGGAATAGTGAGGTGGCAGGCTCAGATGTGCGTACAGAACGGAGTCCGCCGTACATTTTTCTCATATGACACACGGTACTCCGTAGAGCAGAGCACGTCGGCGAGACAAGCCAGTGAGAGTTGTCATTCTCCACGGCCTCACCGGTCAATGCCATTTTCCCTTTTAACTCCCCAATTTGTGACTCTGACTCTTTCTTCTACTTCCTCTCACCACCTTCACCCCCCTCTATCACCCAATCACCCTTGGTCCTGATGCTTCTGCTTCTGCTCCGTCAGGCATGGTGACCACGACAGGCGTCCTCTCGTCACTCCCATGGACAGCTGCGAAACGATGGTTCGCAGCTCTTAAACCAACTGTCTCCTCGGGACAGACCCTGCGATCGACTCATCCCTATCATGCGGCCGTGTGGCCTTCATACGGCATCACCACTCCGGTTCCCGACCGCCAGGATTTGAGCCTCGCTAGTTCGCCGTTTCGATTCGAGACGGGCTACGCTCTCTGCGCTAAGCGCCCGTCGCGTCCTTTCCCCCCACCGTTTCTATCTCCACCTTCAACTTCCTTCTCCGATCCCCTCACGACACACTCTCTAAGCCAAGATAAGCGCCTCTCCGTCCAGGGCGAGTTGGTCCGCGGTTTGAACAATGGCGACGATGCGATTATCGTGACGGAGAATTTTCTGGGCGTCGACGACGGTGTAGGCGCCTGGGCCATGAAGCCTCATGGCCATGCTGCGTGAGTTTCGCTCTTCTAGGGATTGCACATGCAAAAATGTGGTCGATCGCAGGTTGTTAACGATAATCTTTCTCTCTGCAGACTGTGGTCACGACTTCTCTTACACTTCTGGGCCCTCGAAATTGAGCGCCGAGTTACCGCCAACGCAGTCTGTCTCGATCCGATCGAGTATCTCCAATCTGCATACGAAGAAACCACTCGCGCAACCACCTCCCCGACCGAGTGGTTCGGTACAACGACTTCTGCGACAGCGCTTTTACACTCCACGCGTGAGCCGGACGGCACTCAGAAACCCTTACTCTACGTGACGAATCTCGGCGACTGTAAAATCATCGTGATCCGACCAAGCGAGCAAAAGATCCTCTTCCGTACAGCAGAGCAGTGGCACTGGTTCGACTGTCCCATGCAACTGGGCACGAACAGCGTCGATACACCGCGCAAAAATGCAGTTCTATCCAAAATTGCCTTGCAGGAGGACGATCTCGTTCTCGCTGTCTCGGACGGCGTCATGGATAATCTCTGGGAACATGAAGTCCTTCAGATCATCCTGGATAGTTTGAAGAAGTGGGACGAAGGTCAGATGCAATCGAATAGCCATTCGCCGTCGCCCGACATGTGTGATGATCGCATGGTCTATGCTGCACGAGAACTTCTGAATGCTGCGCTGAATGTTGCTCAGGATCCGTTTGCCGAGAGTCCATTCATGGAGAAGGCCGTTGATGAGGGCCTTGCTATTGAAGGGGGTAAAATGGATGATATCTCGGTTGTCCTGGCCTCTTGCAAGAAACGCGTTGGTTGAAGCAACCCCCCAGTTGCACGACCAAGTCACTTGCGTGAATACTATTGTTGCTCCGGGAGATATATGAGGCTATGTCCATGTCACCCCGGGAACCGCCGATGCATCCAGTCCTTGCGGACTGCTACAACGCGCGACGCTCAATCAGGGGAACCCGATGCTACATGGCACAGAATGGTGACCTCGCGACCATGGCTGTCGACAGCTTGCCAATTTCCAGAGCAGAGCTAGCTCTCCCCATTATCCATCATACGGCGACCGCGGATCATTCTTATATGCTTTCGCACCACTCAAGGTCGACCATGACTGTACACGACTATTTTCAGGCTGCTCCTGTTCTTTGACGACTTATGATTTACATTTCGGTATTTGCATGTTGGATTGCTGGTGTTGCATCCAATTCTGGTCTCTCGGTTGACGCCGAGTCCTTTTTAATGTCCTGCTGAGGTAGTCCAGCACAAATAATACAGACTCCATTTCCTATCTGAGAATTCAAGCTCAAGCTTTGTAAATTGCATTAAAAAAAGTAGACAGGAGGCTTAGTATGCTCAGTGTTAGGTTACTCTTGCGGCCTGCAGGAGACTGCTGCATACTTCGACCCACCGCCTCCCCCGCCGCCCGGCAATTTGAAAAAGTTTCGTCCGCAGCGCCGCAAAGCATCCTCGGACGACCTCAACACCGAATTTTCATACCCACCGTTCAAGATGAGGGCCAAACGTTCGAAGAAGTATCGCAAGCTCATGCACCAGTATGAGATGACTTTTGGCTTCCGTGAGCCTTACCAGGTGCTCGGTATGGCTCCCTCCGAAGCTGCGTGTAGAGAGTATGGATGGTTTTGGACTAACCAGCGCTGAATTAGTGGATTCGAACTTCGTTCATGCCATTGATCAGTTCAAGATGGAGCTTCTTCCTGCCCTTGAGCGGACTCTCCAGGGAAAACCTAAGCCTTGTACGTACTGGCACGAATCCATCAACTACTGCGAACCGCAACCGCAGAGATAGAAACCAAACTATCCTGCCGTTACCACCATGCAGAATGAACTAACACAACCTACAGTGCTGACCAAATGTTCCCTGGCTGCAATCCTGGCCGCACAGCCCATCAACCCCAAGACCAACCAGCCATATCGTCCGCGCCATCTTCCCCCGCCAACAGAACTCCCGCTGCGCCATTGCTCGCACAACCCGGAGTCCTCGCCTATCGACGAGGTCGAATGTCTGCTGTCACTACTATCTCCCAACGCCGAAGTCAAGAAAAACAAGGAGCATTACATCCTCGCCACGGCAGATGCCCCCGTCAAGAAGATCGACAAGAATGATACGCAGCGCAAGCGCAAGCGCGATGACGAGCGCGAGGAAGAGCGAGCCATCCGCCGCTCGCAAATGCTTCGTCTCCGCGCGCGCTCTATTCCCGGTGTGCCTATCATCTACGTGAAGCGCTCAGTCATGGTGCTGGAACCATTGAGCACACGCTCCGAGACCGTCAGAGATGGTGCCGAGAAGGCCAAGTTCCGATACGGTTTGGACGATCCTTCGCTGGAAAAGGCGGCCGAGGAGGAAGAGCCGAAAAAGAAGCGCGGTCCCAAAGTTAAAGCACCTAACCCGCTTAGTGTGAAGAAGTCTAAGAAGAAAGAGGCTGGACCTGGACCTGCTAAGGAGAAGTCTCAGAAGAGGGTTGTTGATGAGGACGATGTGCCTGAGAAGCAGGATGGAGATGATGCGGGTGCAGCCAAGCCTAAACGGAGACGGCGGCATCATAAGAGTGGTGCTGCTTTCCCCGGCGACAATGATGATACTGCGCCATCCGCCGAGACTGGGCCCGAGCCCGGTACTATGGAGATCGACGAATAAATGTCAGTGTCACTAGGTATTGTTGAAACGGAAATGGCTGTTATTGCATATCACTCTCTCTCTTTTACACGGCATGGCGTTCGGATCAGGTATTCTATCGAAAAGTTTAAATGGTGTATCTTCAGTTGTACACATTATATCATGATACAGTCAATTACATATTTGCCCACACTGTCAATGCGTATTGGTAGACATATACCAGGCATGGAACTAGTGGTAGGGATTGGTCGACATGGCTGCCACTGGCAAGTATTTATACAATTGTCCAATATCGTACATTCATTCCCATTTGCCTCAAGAGAGGAGATTCATCATAACTCCAAAACTCCAAACAAAATGCCCTTTTACAAATGATGCGCTCATTGCGAAGCCGCGGGTTTCTCTGCGCTCGAAGTCGTACTGGCACCGGTACTGGCACCGGTACTGGCACTGGCAGCAGCAGAGGCCTGATCTTGTCCCCGTTCACGAGCCCAAATCTCCTCGATACGTGCACGCTTGTTTCGAGCGTCGTCACGATTGCGCTTGGCTCGGTCGGATCGCTCGGCGGAAAGGCACTTGTTCACGTCGCGCTTGATGTCGTTGCAGTTGCCGACGGCTTTGTAAAGGAATCCGCGGGCGTGGCACTCGTCGAGGGCTGTCATGACTTCCTCGCAGTCTGTGATCAAATGTGTTAGTGGTGATGTATGGCATGAGGTACACTGTAGCGGTGCGAGGTGGCGGAATAAACGTACTGATATTGTAGGGGGTGTGTAGATGCGAATGCATGATGGTGTGAGGATTAGTCTAGACGACTCGAATCAAAGAATCAAAGTAGGTGTTTAATGTGAATTGTACTTCAGTTCAGTCAGTGAAGTACGAGTAGTAAGTAATTCATCGATGCGGTTGGTCCCGCAGAATCCCCGGGCGGTCAGTGGGAGTCTTCCACATTCTGCCAGCCCCACCCGACACACCGATAAAAAAAATATCCCCGATAAAAAAAAGAAGTTGGAGAACATTGGGCTTTTGGCTGCGTCATTCAAAATGTCTTCAATGATCACAACTACGGCCTGGGTGCGGCGAGGTGTCGCGGCCCAGTTTCCTACCAAGTATGAGATTGACGAGGAGGAGATGGGCCGCATTTCTAAGCTGGCCCGCATGCAGCTTGAAGAAGCGCAGGAGGGGCTGAGCGCTGCCCAAGATGAGGCTATGGATGAGGATGATAAGGAGGAGGAGAGCACCGAGGGTGCGGATGAGAAGAAGGAGAGCAAGTCTGGTGCTGGTTCTGGCTCTGCACCCAACAGTACTGAGTGAGTATTCTGAACCATTGGAAAATAATGCGACATGCGCTAATTGCAGATGGTAGGGACGATGATGTTCTCAAGGAGTTCAATCTCGACACTTACGACGACGAAGTCGATGAGGATGGCGAGCGGGCCACCATGTTTGGCAATGTCCAGTCTCTGGCCTACCACCAGCCCAACGAGGAGGACCCATACCTTGTGATCCCCGACGACGAAGACAAGAACGAAGAGCGCGAGGAGCTGCAGATTATGCCGCATGACAACCTGCTTCTGGCCGGTAAGGTCGAAGATGAGGTTGCACACCTGGAAGTCTACGTCTATGAGGACCGAGCCGACAACCTTTACGTTCACCACGATATTATGCTGCCCGGTATTCCCCTCTGCTTGGAGTGGCTCGACGTCCCCGTCGGTGGAAAGGCCAACGAGGAGCGTACATCAGGCAACTTCGTTGCTGTCGGAACCATGGAGCCCGATATTGAGATCTGGGACCTGGATGTTGTCGACAGCATGTACCCCAACGCCATTCTGGGTCAAGGCGGCCAGGACAAGGGCGATGGCCAGCCTAAGAAGTCGAAGAAGAAGAGCAAGGCCAACGACGAGTACCACATTGACTCTGTGCTGTCTCTTGCCGCCAACCGCGGGCACCGCAACCTGCTGGCCTCTGCCTCGGCGGATCGCACTGTCAAGCTCTGGGATCTCAACACCACCACCTGCGCCAAGTCCTACTCTCACCACACCGACAAGGTCTGCTCGTTGGACTGGCACCCTAAGGAATCTACCATTCTTCTGAGCGGTTCCTATGACCGCACCATTGTCGCAGCTGATATGCGCGCGCCGGACTCCAAGGCCCGATGGGGTGTCGACTCCGACGTTGAGAACGTCCGCTGGGACCCGCACGATCCTAACTACTTCTACGTCACCACCGACGGCGGTATGGTGTATCGCTACGATATTCGCAACGTCCCCGCCACTCCGGCCGAGTCCAAGCCCGTCTGGTCCCTGCAAGCACACGACTCCTCCGTCTCCTCCTTCGATATCAACCGGACTATTCCTGGCTTCCTGGTTACCGGATCCACCGACAAGGAAGTGAAGCTGTGGAACGTCGAGAACGACAAGCCCTCTCTCGTTGTTACGCGTAAGTTGGACGTTGGAAAAGTCTTCTCGACCGCCTTCGCTCCGGACCCGGAGGTTTCCTTCCGTTTGGCCGTGGCCGGTAGCAAGGGTACTGTACAGATTTGGGACGCTTCTACGAACGGACCCGTGCGCCGGACTTTTGTTTCGCGCATGCCGGATCTAGAGGGCGATGTGCCTGAGCGTATTCTTGGCATTAATGATGATGATGATGAGGAGGAGTCGGATGACGAGGGTCCAGGTGAGGGTGCTCAGAATCCTCAGACTGGCGGGCCTGATGGGTGGGAGTCTATGGATGAGGATTAAATCGTTGGTATATATGCCGATTCTCATGCCGATGCTCATACCGATGCCGATACCGATACCGATACCCGTTGAGTCATGACTTGATGTACGAAAAAAATAGATCTCATTTTCTCATGTCATTCATTCAAGTTCTTTTTGCATTTCACTGATCAAGTAAAGCTCGAAGTCTGCGTCACTTGTAGCTACTAGTAATTCCAAACGACTCGGACTCGGATTAAATGTAAATAGCAACTTGAATGTTATATTGAAAGATTGAACAAGTCTAATCCAACTCTAATGAAAATCTAACCAAAAAACTCCACCCATGATAAAAGGAACGACGAATCAACAAATTAGTCACATAGTTGTGAAGTCTATGCCTCCAGGGCATGGACATGAGTCGTCAAATCCAACAAACGGTTCGAGTATCCCCACTCATTATCGTACCAAGCCATAATCTTGAAGAACTGGGGGTTCAGTTCCGAGCAGGCGGGCACGTCGATAATGGCGCTGTATGGTGATCCGTTGTAGTCCTGGCTGACGAGTTCCTCGTCGGTGACACGAAGAACGCCGGCCATGGTCGTCTTCGAGGCGAGGCGGAATGCACCGATGATTTCTTGGAGGGAGGTGGGCTTGGTGGTGCTGATTGTGAGGTCGATCATGGACACGTTGGGACTAGAGGAAGTTGGTTAACTGCTTGTTTCCCTTTGTGCTTTCTTCATTGGAGGAAAAGAATATTGCTGATGCAAACTTACGTAGGAACACGGATAGAGACGCCGGTGACCTTACCCTTGAGGGCTGGCAGGACGGAGGCAACGGCTTTGGCGGCGCCAGTGGTTGTGGGAATGATGTTGTTGAAGACGCCTCGTCCTAAAGAATGATATGTGAGAAGGTGTTTCGGGCAAATCTATCAGCTGTTGTTTTGTCTTACCCAGACGACGGTTCTTCTTGCTGTACCCATCCAGAACCTGCTGGGATCGGGTGGCAGCGTGGATAGTGGTGAGGAATCCCTGAGTGACTCCAAAAGTCTCGTCAAGAACCTTCAGGACGGGAGTGACACAGTTGGTGGTGCAGCTGGCGTTCGACACGACACGGCAATCTTCGGTGGCTGTATAAGAGTCCGAGTTCACACCGTAGACGAAAGTAGGAGAATCTGAGCTAGGGGCGGAGATGAGGACACGCTTTGCCTGACCATAGTTGATGTGGTCCATGGCAAGGTCTCGCTTTGTGAATTTGCCAGTGCATTCGAGGACATAGTCGACGCCCAGTGTAGCCCAGTTGAGTTGCTTCAAGTCACGTTCGGATGTAAGGGCGATTCGCTTGTTGTCAATGGTGATGAGATTATCCGAGTGAGCCTGGATATCGGTACGCTCATCGAGATCACCCATTGAAGAGTCATAACGGATGAGGTAGATCAAGTCGTCGACGGTGACGCAGGTGTGGTTGATAGCGACGACGTCAATATCGGAGCGGACAAGAGCTGCACGGAGAACATTACGGCCTATAGTATTATTATTAGCCTTTTAGCTCAATTTGATACTTCCTTCTGGATCAGTGAAGTCATTGCACTAACCGATACGACCGAAGCCATTGATACCGACCTTGCAAGCCGATGGAAGGACTGTAGGGCCAGTGGGAACGTCGTTGATTGAGGGCGCCATATCAACAAGGTCTATGTGGAGAATCTTTCAAAGAAGAAATGATAAGAAATTATGAGAGTCAAGATCTTTGCAATGGTCTATAGTAAAAGTTCCAAGAACTAAAGGGGTTTCCATATGGGAGTATGATCTATAAGTATCAGCCGACGAAAACCATCTCTTCCGTGATTTCGATCCATCTCTTGCAAGAATCCGAAATGACCCGCGGCTACACGGATACTATATCGGCTTGCAACAAGTCCGGCCAGCAATTGGGCCCAGCTTCACGATCCTGATCCCATAGAGTGTCAAACTTGCCCACATCAGTAGTCCTTCGGCGGATCCCGCCATCGGATATCCGGGCAGACGGGGCCATTGAATGGCCAATGGCGGCGTCTGATGTCGCCGAAAGTCCCGCGCTCACCTCCCGATGAAAGCGGAGATGGTCACGTCCGGCCTATCGCGGTGACGCAAAGGCCTCGTGTGTGTCGCGACAGGTAGCTTCCGTTGGGGCTGGTGGTCTACTCCGGGGTAAGAAGTACCGATAAACGGAGTGAACGATGAGTGGTTTCTGTTCTTGTTTCTGGTGGATTGTGGCTAGTCTCAAGTAGGCTTGGAGCCCACCTCCATGCAATTGGCTTTTAGCCCCGAGCGTTCGAGCCGCGTTACATAAGGGTTCTCCATAGACACGGCTTGCGATACGGCAGGATTGGAGGTTCTGGCCGGGGGACGATGGGGTCCAGAGGTTGACCTTTCTGCGCGATGTGATTTGCGGGTGAAATGTACTCCCGGCATCTTTTTTTCCTCCGCATCGGCATTCCGATGTGCCAATCTGTCGCCGAGGCCCTGCCAAGAGTCCGGTTTCGCCGAGCTTGATGTTTCTTTTTCGTGAGATATTTAAATCTTCAAGTTCATTGACTGATTCTTGTTTTAGAGTTGGGTATCAATATTTCGGTGCCCAGTAATGCCAATTGTCCTTTGCTCGGTCGTCTGTAAAGAGTTTGCGCTAGTAGAGTGCGAGTTTCATGAAGAGGAAAGAATATTATTTATCGCCGATTAGATCTACCGCTGGTTCAATTTATGAAGATATTCACCTAGGTACTAAGTGATAGACAGAAATAGCCCGCGATGGGGCGAGCTACGGGAGATTTTGGAAACTTGTGAAGAAAATTTCTACTTCATTAGGTATGCTTTTTATCTCAAGAGCCACTTCGGAATCTACTTGTTTTTCTTAAAGCGGGTGAAGTCGGAAAAATCAGATTAAAAATAACTCAACGGCTCTTCAATTGAGCAGGTTGCTCACTCTAGACTTGTCTTCATGCTCTAACCTAAACTATAGACAATTTATCACGACAAAGAGAAAAGAAATCAAGCATTTTCTCTCCTTTCCTCAAAACATCCATCATCCTTCTCCTTGTTGGCTGCGACAAACTCTGCCGTAGTAACCTCTCCCTGAGGAAGGTGTCGCGCCATGGACACAATCTGCCAGGGGGACTCTGCGTCCTGGAAGACATGGTTCAACAGCTCCAAGTTTCGGTTCATCGTCTCTGGGTAGAAGAAGTACACCAGAATGGGAATGCATGCTGACAAAATGGCGTACATTATATAGTACTTATATCCAATAGTGTCAATGGCGACTGGGGTGATCATAACAACGACAAAGTTCCAAAGCCAGTGGTTGGCAGTTGAGATGGAGGCCATGGCGACGCGAAGGCGAACAGGCGCAACCTCTGTGCAGTATAAGAAGTTACCTCCGAGGAAGCCAATTGGATAGAAGCAATTGAACATGAAAATAAAGACAGCTGATGCGATTGAGGCCTGCTTGTTCTCGGATCCAAAGCTGGTGGTGATCGCCATTGCAGCCATGCAGATAGCCATACCAGTTCCACTGATAATGAACAAAGCACGTCGACCGAGTCGATCGACTGCGAAAAAAGCGATAAAACAGCAGAGGAACTTCCAGGTCAAGGCAGATGCTGCGAGAATACTTGAGAGACTTGAGCTCATTCCTAGATTCTCCTTAAAGATGGTCGAGGCATAGACCGAAATAAGGTTACCGCCACACATCTGCTGGAAGAACTGCAAGACAATGCAGAGACCGAATCGATATAGAAGGCGTTCGTCGTCATTTTTGGAGAACATTTCTCGGATGGCGCTTTTGGATTTCGCAGTGGCTTCAAGAGACAGTTCGATGCCAGCGATCTCAGATATAACCATTTCATCGTCACAAGTTGTGCCCTTGAAGGCAGCGAGGTTGCCAGTTGCTTCTTCAATGCGATTAACTCGAACCAACCAACGTGGCGATTCCGGGAGAAAAAAGACCGAGAATAGAATGACGAGAGATGGGAAGAAAGACACAGCAAGCGGTCCTCGCCATTGGCCAGTGTTGTTTGAGGGGAGATGAGTGAACCCGAAGTCGATCCAATTGCAGAGAGAATAGCCCAGACATATGAAGATACCATCCATAATGACATGTTGTCCTCGGTTCTTGGCAGAGGAACATTCGGATTGCCATACCGGGACGGCAACACTGAACTGGCCAACACCCATACCTAGTATGATGCGTCCGATAGAAAACTGAACCACTTTATAGGCCGAGACTTGAAGCAGTTGGCCAACGATGCTCAGAATAGCTCCGATAAAGATAGTTTTGCGGCGGCCAATTCTTTCAGAGATCAAAGTGCAAGAAAGTGCACCAATAAGGGCACCGATCTGAAATGCCGCAATGACAGCACCTTTGCTCGTGGAATGGCTCGATTTCAAGGCCCCCGATGTGTTGACGGTGTCCAATTCGGGAAACAAATGGACCCAGCTTTGGAGCGTTGCAAGTGGGCCGACACCAGCCTGATTGTAACCAAAAATAAAAAAGGCTGGGGCAACAATGAGAACAATTTGAGCTATGCTCAATGTTTTTCCGGTCAGGCCTTTCGTCGACATGGTGATTGACTTAGAGCCCAGTTCAATATCCGTATGTACAAAAGATAATATGAAATGCAAAGATGAAGAGAAGAAAAAATGGAGTAAGAAAGCCCTGGGGGAAAGTATTTTGGGCCGAGGGAGTGCTATTAGTTATATGATGACAGGACGAGCCAAACTATGCCTAGAATGTCAAGCTTCGAATCCTGTCGGTATTTTAGCTTGGCCTGGGGTCCCCGGAAGTCTACGTAAAGCTGGGGCACGGATGAAAACATCCCCGCAAATGTGGAGAGGAAGGCGAATTATATTGGAAAGATCAACTAGCTCCTTGAAAATACCCAGCCTAACTGGTCTCTGGCTCACTATGCCTGGGGACGAGGTGGACCACTTCGTCGGAGGAGGGCATGTCCGGCTGTTGGCATCCAACATCTGAGGATGATGCCATCATTTGAACAGCTGCATTGTCTGATTTTATGTGAAAGTCATGCCTAGCAGACGTTTTATTGTCCCATTTATGTGGCCTGATGTCGCTGTCTTGTCAGTTCGCGAAGGTGGTTGCAAAAATGAGTACGCTACGTGTAATTGCCCTCGGTCTAAGATCTGCCGCAAGGTTTAGCCACCCCAATTCGGCTAAGTTACTATCCTAACTTTTAGGCAAGTCGATCGCTGAGTTATAGATGCTACCAAAGGTAAATTTATCCAAAACCGCAGTCTATTCAATGCATTTATACTAATCATAACACAATTTCACATCATTTTAAATCATCAAAATCTCTACTTAGAGCCCAGCTTCTTGATCTCTGCAACAACAGCATCAGTGACCTCCTTGGTGTTGGCATTACCGCCGAGGTCGCGGGTAAGAATACCCTGCTCGCAAACGTTCTCGACGCACTCCAGCAGCTGCTTAGAGGCCTCCTCCTCGCCGAGCCAGGCAAGCATTTCCGCGGCGGTCCAAAAAGTGGCGACGGGGTTGGAGATACCCTTGCCGGTAATATCGAAAGCAGAGCCGTGAATGGGCTCGAACATGCTAGGGTACTCGCGGGTAGGGTCAAGATTGGAAGTGGGCGCAATACCGATGGAGCCGGCAAGAGCGGCAGCAAGATCGGACAGAATATCGGCGTGCTAAGGATTCATCGGTGAGTTGAGGTTTGTAGGAGTGACATATTATTTGCAGACCATCACTTACCAGGTTAGTGGCGACAATAGTGTCCAGGCTCTTGGGGTTCAGAACCATGCGAGTGGTCATGGCATCGACCAGCATCTTATCAACAGTGACATCGGGGAAATCAGCAGCAACCTCCTTGGCAACCTCGTCCCAGAGAACCATTCCGTTACGCTGGGCGTTACTCTTGGTGACGACAGTCAGAAGCTTGCGAGGGCGCTTCTGGGCAGTCTCGAAAGCAAAGCGGATAGTACGCTCGACACCGTGGCGCGAGAAAATGGACACCTCGGTAGCAACCTCCCAAGGCTTGCCGGTGTGAGAGCGACCACCCTGGCCGGCGTATTCACCCTCGCTGTTCTCACGGATGATAACCCAGTCCAGGTCACCGATGTTGCAGTTGCGCAGAGGAGACTCAGTGCCGCGGAAGACACGGGTGGGTCGGACGTTGGCATATTGTTGGAAAGGCTGGCAGATAGCAAGACGAAGACCCCAGAGAGAGATGTGATCGGGAACATCTATAAGTACTGTTAGAAACACCGGGGTAGATTTTGTTTTGTTGCATATTGTCACTTACCAGGAGCGCCGACAGCGCCGAAGAAGATAGCATCGTGCTTCTTCAGCTCCTCAAGACCACCGTCCGGAATATACTTTCCGGTCTTCTTGTAGGTCTCGGAGCTCCAGTCATAGTTCTTGAACTCAAGCTTGAAGGTCTTCAGGGTATCGGTCAAAGCGTTCAGAGCAGTGATGCCGGCGTCGATGACCTCAGGGCCAATGCCATCAGCGGGGATAGACGCGATGCTGTAGGTCTTTGCGAGAGCTGCGGGAGACATGTTGGTTGATTTGAGAGTGGTTGGACGTAGAAGAGAGGAGGTAATCTGGGTTTAAAAAATATTATCGATTGACAGAGGGGCAATGATCTCGTGCATGCGGGGACTTTTAAGGTCGTCTTCAGTCGCGGCGAATCGCCCTGCTTTTGGGTCAGTATGGAGATTCAATACTCTCAACCCCCACATTACAGCGTGTTTCTGACCAATGAAGAATTGGAGGCGAGTCGACGGAGGTTTTCATGTCCGACCCCAAGGGACTGTTGGCTGGAGTGCTGTGGGGGTTCTCTTGTCCGGTGGGCCTCTCGGAGGAAGACATGTCCGATGGAGAAGGACTATAGTTCAGCCAGAACTTAGCAAAGCATGGTCCGATGGGCAAGATGTAGACCAAAACGGAAGTTACTGTGGAAATTTGTCTGGTAATTATCTCTATTTTTTTTCTCTTGGAGTGCCTTTTCACCTTAGCCTATCTTTCAACTTCAAGTTCAAACATTCATCCAATCCAACATACGCGTGATCTGACGATGCCTCCACCGATAATTCCCCAGGAAAACATTGAAAATGCTCTAAGCAATATCGTACCACGCATACAACAACATTTTAA
Source organism: Penicillium pancosmium (assembly GCA_031761475.1). NCBI lineage: Eukaryota > Fungi > Ascomycota > Eurotiomycetes > Eurotiales > Aspergillaceae > Penicillium > Penicillium pancosmium. The sequence continues at coordinate 67,450 of JAVMSB010000126.1, read as the reverse complement.
ATCTCAAATCAATGCCTTGCAAAACACCCCATTCGTTCTGGGGTTAACTGGTCTCCAAGGCAGTGGGAAATCCACCTGGACCGACGCCCTGGTCCAGTCCCTCAACGAAATACATGGTTACAAGACTGTCAACATCTCTCTTGACGATCTGTATCATGATCATGATGAGCTTGTGCGAATTCGGACAGAAAACCCATCCAACAAACTCCTACAGACGCGTGGTCAGCCTGGAACGCACGATACCAAGCTCTCGGTCGCATTTTTCGCCGATGTGGCTGACATGAAGACCGATACTTTGATCCCATCATTTGACAAGAGTCTATTCAACGGCGAAGGTGGAAGAGCATCGAAAGAGAGGTGGCATCGAATTCCCGCTGGAACCACGATCGACGTGATTGTTTTCGAGGGATGGTGCGTTGGATTCTCACCCCTTGACGAGGTGGATGTTCAACGGCGATGGGGCGAAACGACACAAAAAGGAGATTCAGTGAAATATTCAACTGAAACTTTGAAGGACCATTCGGTTGAGAATTTACTGTGGGTGAATGGAAATCTGCGTCAATACTACGACCTGTTCATGGGACCACGACATTTCGATTATCTCGTTCATCTCGACACGGACGACCTGGTGAATGTTTATGAATGGCGGATACAGCAAGAGCATGCACTTCTCGCGAGGACGAATAGCGGAATGACTGATGAAGAGGTTGTGAGGTTCGTTAAAGGATATATGTCTGCTTATGAGCTGTATTTGGATCAACTGCGCAAGGGGTTCTTCCAACTTGATCAATCTTGCATTGATAAGGGACAGCTCCGAGTAGTTTTGGATAAAGAGAGAAAAGTGACTGAGATGTTAACCTTTCCTTAAGTTGTATTATACAAATTCAATTTATTAGTGATGCTTTTTGTATTGCCAGTGTACTAGTACTCTACTACCATGGATATAACTACTATACCTAGGTATGTATCAAGAACCTTAGAAGAAGTTAGCAAGCCCGAGACACTCGTGCCTAAATTCCACACTGCTTTGCCCCGGCGCGCAGTTCGCAGGGCCACAGGGTGGCTAGAGTACTGATTACTAGAAATTACGACTGAAAAAGCGTACAGTGGTGTTGCAAAAATTTGAAGCCCCTTGTTGGCTGTTCTTGTCTCTGCCTTCTAATCGCAGACTAGTACTAGCTACCTGAGATGGAACAGATTGGCCTATCTATTCCATCTCAGGTAGCTAGTACTAGTTTCCCATTAGTAGGCGGTAAATCGTGGTGGGAAATATGGTGTTTCAAACCTTTGCAACGCCACTGCAATACACACAAAAAGTAAGGATCTTATAAAGGAATGGAGCATAATTAGTCAGTAAATTTTCCTTTTAGCCCTGCAAGCCTTCAAAATTTTACTTAGAATTACTAATAATTCACGCCTCTATCCAGAGTTTGTATGGTATAAATGAATCTCAAGGCGCTAGTGCGTGGCCCTCCTTATTTATGAATGGAAAGTAAAGTCTGTCGGCAGGAATTGAGATGAACTGGACAGACTTTTTTTTTATGTTTGGAAGTCAATTATCTGGATCAAAATTTGAACTTGGATAACAATAATACTAAGTATTCGCTTCTGCAATCAGATAAATCTTCCAGGGCTCGGAGGATAAATGTGATAATGCTCCGCTTTAGATGACACCATCAGGCGTGATTATCATAGCATCTTCCATATGCACTCAGATGTCCAATCATACAAATTTTGCGTGATAGGATTTAACTAAATCTAGACAAGATAGATGTGGGCCACCAGCTCTCGACACAGTTCCTGGGTTTATTACAAGAGCTACACGGCATGATTCTTCTTTCCACTCGCCACACACTAGCCTGGTTGGCCTTGACAATGGACGCAGAAACAAAATTCAGAGCAAAATCGGGAAACGAGATTTCCGATCGTGAATTTCACTCGGACCGGGACTCGGAGGGTCAAGATGGATTATGGCTTTGGTTTTTGACTTATCTGAGATGGTATCCGAGTGAGATGTCTCATCTGGAGAAAAGATTGATTCTGAAATTGGATATTTTGATCTTGACTTTTGGTTGCCTATCATTTTTCACTAAATATCTTGACCAACAGGCGATTACCAATGCATATGTATCGTACGTAGTGTGAACTGCTCTCGTCTCTTTCGTTCGATGGGCTGATTCACTTTCTACAGGGGCATGAAAGAAGACCTTCATCTAGGTGGTAACGATATCAATTACATCAATGCGGTTTTCTGGGCATCTTACTGCACATCCATGGTTCCTGCCTGTTATTGGTTGACTCGAACTCGAATCAACATTGCTCTGCCAACTTTGGAGGTCGGGTGGGGACTGTTCACTTTTGGCTGTGCTTGGGCTCAAAGTCTGAATACGATTTACGCCATGCGATTTTTTGTCGGAATATGCGAATCGTGCTCCTTCACTGGCGTCATTTATGTGATAGGCTCATGGTATAAGCCAGGAGAAGTGACCCGACGCGTGGCGCTTTTCTTCATTGCATCGCCTCTGGGCACAATGTTTGCTGGGTACTTGCAAGCTGCAGCATATACCAACTTAGACCAAACGCATGGCCTAGCTGGGTGGCGGTATGTTAAAGACTGTTTTTCCAAGCTTATTTTCCAAGCTGGCTAATTGCTCTAGGTGGCTCTTCATTGTTTGTACCATCATCACGATTCCAATTTGCATCTTGTAAGATACAAAGCTACCCCCAACTCCCTCTCAATAGTCTAATATGGAGCTAGAGGATATATTGTATTTCCAGATGTGCCACAGAGAACGAAGCCGCGGTTCTTGACAGCGGCAGAGTACACCCTGGCGAACAAACGCCTAGAGGGGTTGACAGCACCAAGCGAACTCAAGATCTCGAGGCAAATCTTCAAGCGAGTCTTCGGAAGGTGGCACTTCTATGTTTTTGTCACTCACTGGATTTTAATGGATCAAAATTTTATGCCTTACTCGACTCCTTTCAGTCTATATCTCAAGGCAAAGCCAGATATATACTCCATCTCGCGAATCAATACGTTGCCGACAATTGCCACAGCATTATCCGTTGTCGCGGCACTTGCGGCAGGCATTACAGCCGATCGACTTCGCAATTTCTGGATTCCATCTGTGTTGACTAGTATTCCAGTCCTGATCGGGTTAATTCTTCTGGTCGTATACAATGTTGGTGAAACCGGGCGAGTCGCCGCGTTCATCATCACTGGATTTGAAGGAGGTAAGTTTTTCTCGTGAAATTCTATCTGATATTGCATATAACTATCGCAAGCATTACTGATACTTTCCCTCAGCGATCAGTCCACTCACAATGAGCTGGGCGACCACTGCTATGGCCAACGATGCCGAAGAAAGAGCTATTGTTACCGCAAGTATGAATGCCATAGGACAAGCTATGGCTGCATGGACACAAATCCTCCAATACCCGGCGGAGAAAGCTCCACGGTTCCAAGCAGGCTTCTTGTCCAACCTGGTAACTACAATCTTCCAATTTACCAGCATAGGCTTGATCGCATATCTTGTACAAAGGGATCAGCGGCGAGCCGCGCGATATCCCTAGCAGGCCCAAGTCTCGCCCGCCTAGTTCTCAGCGAACTGTTTCCGCCTTGAAGCCAATCAATAATTAGTACAAAATCATTTCCATTCATTCTAGATTACAACGTATCATTTCCAAGTCTAAGCGTCCATTCCCGAGGTTTTACCGGGCCGAATCCGGGGTCCGGTCACAGCAAGCGGGGACTACCGCTCAACCACTCCGAGCAGTGGGGTTGACCTCAATGATTCCAATGACTCAACGACTGTTATTAATTAGCGCCTTGGCAATTGGAATTTCAAGTTCACGACAAGTGTTTCAGTTCAACTGGTACAATCGTCAACACCGACACAATTAGCATCATAAACCCTCGGATTAACCAGATCGCTCCCCTCCAACAGCCATGTCTACCCCGCAGAAAAAAGATGCCGGCCTCCGCATCGAGCCTGTAGATCGACCGGAAGATATCGAGCAGGCTTTCCACTGCATCAGCGAGGCCTTTGGCCGCCAGGCCCAAGACGGTGTCTGGACCGCAATGAATCCTGGATGGGATACGCCTGCAGGAAAGGCGAGCGGGGCTGCGCGGATGGTCGCCCGCTGGCGAGAGACTACCACCGACAAGAATGGAAACCCCAACACCGTTTTTCTGAAGGCGACCGTACCCAGTGCGGACCCGGACGGAGAACGCACCGTTGCTGGACTCGCTATCTGGGCACAGGCTTCCTGTGTTGAGGGCCATGGCGATCCGCCAAGTGAGGATGTGGCTAAAGCTATGCATCTCGAGGAATTGTATCCCGGAAATGAAGCCGAGCAACGCTATCTCACTCAAGTCATGGCTTCCTTTCTGCGTAAACGCTATGAGGCTATCAAGGAAAAGGACTCTGCTATGCCACCGGCTGTGCTGGTGTTGGATCTTTGTGCTGTAGACCCGGCACATCAGCGGAAGGGCATTGCGAAAGGTCTAGTGCAGTGGGGTCTGGATGAAGCAAAGCGACGCGGTGATTTGGAGTTGATCCTCGAGGCATCTAGTATGGGGAGGCATGTGTATGCGCAAATGGGCTTTGAGGCGCAAGGGTCGGACATCGAATATCTTGTTGATGAGGAGTTTGCTTCTCGAAGCAGACCAGCCAACCTCTTCATGCGCAGACGAAATGGGAAATCTTAGATTTTCGATCGAAATGGATTTATGGAACTGAACTAGCTTCAAAATAGAAGGGCTCGGCGCTTCTGCATTAATGTTATCTGTGTGGAGATCGATAGTTCATTTTCCCGGTAATATTACTCTAAAAGTAGGCGAGTCCCGCATTCGTCACGTTTGTAATGTACATCTCGGCGTTAAATAGCGCTATAGCAGATTTCCATGGATTATCCAGGGCCCATCAGCCACATTCCATATATCACTCATGAACAGGGACGATGGATCCGAAAACGGTAAAGAATCCTGTCCTGCAATGCCAGGATAAAAGGGGGCGTTTGCATTGGCCGCATTGCCAAAAATGAGGCCCGCCGATGATTCCCCGGCTGCATAAATACCGTCCGCTGAGATATCGGTTTGCCCTTGTGTATCATATGAAGGAAGAATCGAAGCGTCGCCGGTGTCGATGGCCTGGACTGCAGAGGAGCCGAATGGCGGATCCAGATGCTGCGTCCCCGGTGTAGAATGGTCGCCTTTCTGCCTGCTTGAAGGACCTCGATCACGTTGGGAAGACCGAGGGTTGGAGCGATATCTGTCGTCTGTAGATGGTCTATTGGGTGTCTTCGCGAATTGGTCGTTGGGGCCAGTCTGGGATTGATGAGAAACATGACCCGGAACGTCCAGCGCGGAGGAATTTGTATTGGTTAAAGCCGACTCCATGCCTTTGATTGCTTCAATGCAAGTCTCGGGCCAGCTACTCCCGCGCAAGGCCAGATTTTCCAAGATACTGACACCCATTCTGGCGTATTTCAATGCTGTTTTTGTGGCAAGCTCACCCTCCCATGAAGCATACATCAATATTAAACACGCCATCCAGGTTGTCCATGTAAAGGACGGCCATGTGAGGGGTGCATCAGATGAAGAAGACATGTATTTCTTCAGAGCTGCTAGTAGTGTCCGCGAAGAAGCAATGCAGGTTTGCAAAGCGTTTTTGTATTCTGAACTGGGCTTCTCAGCAGCAAGTAGGGGTCGATTCATCGAGATGATAGCCTCGTGTCTCAAGATCATAAGCAATAAGCGATGATAGGGACTCAAATTCGGATTCTGCCCCGGCTCCGTATGCTCATCCTCGATGACATTCACATCATCGTAAACTTCGTTCCACCACTGGGACAGCTCGCCGTTAACATGTGATGCCTCGACAGTACCGGCATGACTATGGAGGATAGACTTGTTGCGCAGTTCTAAAATCAATCCTCGGATCCTGGCAAACTTTGCGAGATGAGATAATAGACGCAACCGATGGTCATCGGGTGGCGTGGATGCTGCGGTAGTTGTAAGATGCCGTTCGTCACCCGGGTAGCATACATCGATATCATCGTCGCGGATCCCCAATGGGATCCCTAGTGCCTGTGACAGGTATCGTTCCAGGCAGTAAATTGACCAGAAGAGCCGCCTTCGAATGCCCCCCTCTTCACTTGTGAAAACAGAGAAACGGCCAGGGCAGCGATGCAATCCGAGGTGGAAGGCAGTTCGAGTGATGACTCCGCCCACTCGAGAGGCGGCATTCAGTCGTAGTAACGACGTGAGTGCAAGTTGAGCCAGAAATGCAGACTGCAGCAAGGGAAGGGTTGTGGGCTCCGCAAAAATACTTTGGATATCTTGCATAACATGTTGTACAGTTGAGAAAACCAATGACGCAGGCACTGGACCTAGCTTCGATGCCGGGGTTTCCATTTGCCGACTATCTTCGAGAGATATCGATATAATCGAGCGAATGATAGTCATATCTAGTCGATTGATCGCAGATGGGCCGTGTTGGCTGAGCTTTTCCATAGCCTTGAGCACCGTTGGGGCGTGAAGACATGGGAAGATTGGATGCCAATTCTCAAAATAGTGCCGGGTCCAATTGACCAGATCTTCAAAAGTATACGTTGGGTTTTGTGACAAATTCAGTTCATCTGTTGACCATAGAATGTCGGTGTCTAGAGTGCCTCGCTGTAAGCGATCATCCTCCCCAGGTACTGAGCTCTTGTCTCGTGCCCTGGTCTGAAGATCTGCCGAGCGACGAGCAAATGCATTATAGACATGGCGAATGAAGTGAATACCACTAGAGCTCCCAAGAAAGCTGGCAGATCCGTCATTTTGAGACTCTCTCATGAAGCCAATCTCACGCGGCGACGGCCTCGATGTGCCAACTGTCGAGGCACGTTTGCGTCTTTTGGTGCGAGGGCCATACTGCCCGTCTGGATCATGATCTTCAAAGCGGGTACCGACCGATGAGGGCGATGTCATGTTGGTCTCTTGTGTCACATTTCCGAAAGGTTCCTTCAACGGTTATGCCAGTTGGTCGCACATCGCATGATCCCAGCAATATCGAATCCAATACTGTCCAATGGCTTGCCAAGGAGGAGGCTAGGCGGTGTGTTTGCTTGCATTCCAGAAGCAAATGCAAAGCAAATGCAAAGATACCAACCGGCGAGTCAGTTGCTTCGCCTCCGCAGACAACAGTGGTTACTCACACGTGACTCCGGACAAAAACACCTCCGGACGACCAACCGCGTTTTTCTCGACCCCATCAGATCGGATCACATCTATAGCGCCACAAAAGGCAGGTCCTTTTGTTGAATATATCATTATAATTTATTTTCATCTGGACAGCTTTTGGTCGTATCGTATCAATAACATACGATGAGACCCTCCCGGTCAAGACGGACACAGGGTTCGGCTTTGACCATGCCAGGTTAGTCCCCGTCTCCATTTCATACATATTTCATATACCCCCAAAGTTAGTCGCAAGTACTTATATCTGAACAATTAGAGGATGATAACTTGAGCCCGATTTCCTGCGAGGTTTGCAGGCAACGCAAATGCAAGGTTAGTCCTATTGGCAATCGGGGGGTCCTGGCACCGCTGATCTCGGATATTAGTGTGACCGCAAATTGTATGACTGACTAGATCTAATCGATCTTGATGATGGAATCGTGATTCTGACTATTACTGTTGTATAGACCCCACTGCTCCCAATGTACTAGTGAGCCAGGGAAGTGCGTCTACCCTGAAAGTGCTAAAAGGTAAGCTTCTCCAGACAGTGTCTATTTCAGATCGAAATGAGGCTGATATGGTTTATCTTCACGGCGCAGAGGATTGCCTCTTGGTTACCTGAACCAACTAGAGCAGCGCCTCGCTGAGACAGAGTCAGCCCTGTATGGGGCTCTTGTGACACTCCGCTCCATGCAGCCCGCGACTGTAGCCCAGATATCGGCCAAGCCGGACTCGACGCAGAAGCAAAAAGCTGCGCGCATGGATGAATGGTCTCAATTGCCACTCCGAGGATGGTCCGATATGGAACATTGGATGATCTCCATGTCCGACCATTTCACGATTGAACAGCCCCAGAGTATCAATTTACCGGGGCCCGGGTCTCAGATGTCAGTCTCTCCGGGTCAGACAGTGGATAACCAGACGTATAGTCCGGGGATGGCAATGGAAGTACCCGGCCCATCAACATATGGCTGGCAGTCGAGAGAAAAGATCAACATGAACAGCCCATATGAGACCCACCTCCATCCCCCAGCTATGATGTCTTCACCTGTATATTCGCGACACCAGGGCGTGGGCGGATCGGAGGGTATGGCTTCTCCTCCCGATGGCATCTCGGAATATGCCCCCAGCGGACCAGCTGGCCGAAGTGAAAGCAGAGCCAAGGCAAACCATGCTGATAGAGCAGAAGAGCTGTCAAAAAATAACCCCTGTATATACTTTTAATTTACAATCTTCAGCAGCTGTCTCGAGGCGATGGGGCACCAATCTACCTGCAACCACCGGTCTCCGATCACGTGATTTGGATAGGGGCAAGGCATTAAGTTGAGTCGGTGTGTCTTAAACTTCTCCCTCGCAGCTGATCCTCGAAGCAAGCAAGCAAAAGACATGAAAAGTATACCAACCCTCCATTCCGTTCATGTAGGGCATCGTTATTGGCATGAGCATCAACACCTTGGCCACGTCAAGTTGCAGCACACAACAGTTCTGGATCAAAGAGTTCGATTCGATCTCTCGCCCCACATCCAGATTTTCAGCCCAGTGGAGGCCACGGATTTTAAGATGAAAAAGTGTGGTCCACACCTCTCCACCAACCCAAAATGCCCCCCTTCCCCCACGAGGGGAACTACTCACAGGTTCGTGTCACGGTGAAAACTCCCCGGTCAGGTCCGCAATGCCAGTTGGATGGGATTGGCCGTGTCCCTGCAGGCCGGTCGCACCATGACCACGCCGGCTGATTCGGTCATCTCGGTGGAAATGGTGATTGGCTTAGCTGTACCCTGCCAGCCGTCCCTGGGGCCTGTCGATCTTTTCTGGCCACGGAGCACAGACTCTTCTTAGTGAGGCACGGAGTGGTAGGGGTCTGTGGTGAAACGCCAATTGGAGGACGGACCTCCCCCGAACAAGAGCACCAAGACTTGCGGGCGTTTCACTCAAATTCTGATCATAAAGCATAATGGCGTCACATTTGGTCTGTCATTGTCGAAATTCTCACGTGGTGGATTGTGTTTGCGATGTGTCTCGACCAGACATGTACACGTCGAGCCCCCATGTCCCTTTGGGCACCGGCGGATGACCCACGGAGGAACGGAAAGAAGGGAACGACCCTCCACCTTCATACCGGATCGCATTTGTCTTTGGATTTTGCATGACGACCCTCGACCAGGGGGAGGCCCCTACAGGCACGGGCATATGGAGACGGGCATGGACCGGAGGACAGGGCATGGGGCGTGAGCAAATGACACCCTGTGGTCGGTGCTTTTTTGTCCCAGTAAAAGCGACGACGGCGAATTGGTAGAAAATAGAACAAATGCCAGCCAGCCAGGCCGGCACTGGTAATACCAACCAAGGGATAATTCTGGCTCTGGCTCAATCGAAGAAATTGGTCGGCCGAACCACCACGCCATTCAGGTATCGAAAGGGTCTGGAAGAACCGTTCGCCACAGATAGTGTTTGGGTGAAACTCGTGAGTGGTTAGAGGATCAATCGGCCCCATCGTCGGGGTAAGCGAACCTTGGGAATTCCCAAGGTTTGGGTTTGGGCTCGAGGGGCAAAGTCCTCAGTGCTCCATAGGGTGGGTAACAATCGGAGGGAGACCCAACGGTGTTCCTCTAAGCGCTGGTGGAAACCTCTCACAGCGAGTGAGTGAGTGGCCGGGCCTGGCTGGATCTTTCCCCCTTCTCCTCCTCCTCCTCCTCCTCCCTTCTTCTTCTCCTCTCTACATCTCCTCCCATCGGGACTATCCTTCATTTTTCAGAGTCCTACATTCCTTTAGTGACTCTTCACTTCATTTCTATCGAGTCCCAGTGACTCCTTTTTTCTACCTTTTTATCCCAATCCTTTTCCCACAATCCAAAAAATATCAATATCCCTTTGGGCGCGTCCTGGTTGTACGCCCCCATTCTTTACGCCCTGGACACAAAGAGACTGTCCTGGACCATTTTGCTGTGCAAAATTCACTTGGATAAAAGTCTCTCGACATTCATTCTCACCTTTGTGAAAGTTAACAATCGGATCCTATCATCCTATCTTCCTCTATCAACGCTCCCTGATACCGGACATTCTTGATATTGATCTTCCACATTCCTCGCCGTCTCCGCATCCCGCGATCGGTTTACCACGCGACAATCAAATTACTTCAAATTCGACTGCCGCGAAAAGCAACGATCGCTAGTGATCAATAGCAAGCAGCGGGAAATCTCCACAGATTCAATTCCGACATCGCGTTTCTGTCTACGCCTACGTCGATCCACCAACGTAATCCGACGAAGATCCATCTGAATTCATCATGTCGACCATCACTCGCGCATTCACCAAGCGCAACAAGCGCCCGGAGGTGTCTGCACCCATGCCGTACCGTGGCGAAGGTCATGTTCGATTCAACTCGGGTTCCATAAAGCGCGGCAACATCTCCGGTCCGGTGCAGCTACTATCTACCACCAATATGTTGGCCTACAACGCACCCGATCTGAATTCCAACTCGCCCAATTCTTCATCTGCCTCGTCGCTGCGGTCGCGCGACGACTCTGATTTCTCTATTTCGCCCCACAGTTACTCCTCATCCATCACTACGCCTGATGTCTCGCCACACGAGCCCGAGCCCGTGGATTACTTTCCCAAGCGGTCTGCGACCGTGACAAGCCACCCCCGCTCTTCTGCGACATCTTCCTCGTCGACCGAGGCTCCGTTGATCCCGAAGCGTGCTCTGTCGCACACTAAGCGCTCCCACCAGGAGCTGGCCCGCAAGCGATCGCAGCATCGATTGTCGCCTCCACCGCTAGCTGCCCCCCGTAGTAATCCCACCATGCGTGCTTCCCAGGATATGTTCCGGGCAGAGGCCCACCCCTTCAGCAAGGAACTGGAGCAGGTGAACGAGGTGGCCGAGGAATTTGGGGCAACTCCCTTGATGGACGAGGAGGAGCGTACTTTGCGCCGCAAGGGTCTGCAGAAATTCACCGTCGACGATTATCTATTCGAAATCCAAGATCTCTACGGCAGCATCTTTGACGACAAATTAGGCCCTCTGAGCACAGGTGCCTGGCTATGAACTCATCGATAATATCTTACTATTCCGTTCCCGGTTGACCCGGGGGTGATCGACGACGACCTACAAGCGAATGGAGGTGCAAAAAGGGGGACAGGTCTCCTTCTTCTCCACAATTCGCTACGACTAACTCTTATTCTTTCATTGACACGATTCTCCGATTGTTTGTTTTCCCTGATTCGCACTATACCATGGGAGGAGCCTCTCTTCAGTTCCCGCGCGTTCGGTCTCTCATTATGCCGTTTACATTGGCTGCGTGTATGGTTTATGTACCACGCAAGCCCCATTGTTGTTGTTTTTTTTCCATTCGGGAAGGAGAGCTGAGAAACACCTATGGTTTCCGATATGGCGCGTTCTGTCCGCATCTACTACTTCTCCATCAGTTCATCAGTTAGATTTGGATCATTTTTTCTAGATCACGTTGAATTTCTGATGCATCAAATACAATTTGAAAAGTGAAACAGCAAAGTCAAAAAGTATTCCAATGAAATTCCAATGTAATTTGTAAATGTAGATACTACAAGACATTTGTAAGTACTATACAACAGTATGACATAATGCTTGCCCACCACTCCTCACCGCTCTGGTCACGAGACCCACCGCCCCACCGTGCGAAAAGAGAAAATATTCTCTGCTGCTTCAACTTTCAGCTTTTGTCCGAGCATCCACACCACTGTCTGCATCCTGTTTCAACCTAATTTCAAGCCGAACGAATGACCTCCATGGGTGCAGACAGACGTTCGTGGTCTGAATCGTTTATCCTGTAGTGCAACTTTGCAATCTGACCGTGCGGTCGGTCGTGTGCTTGGGTACCTCAACGAGCCTCAAACTCCGTCGACCACTCGAGCTGTCCCTCAATTCAACCCAGAGGTCCGGACCGATCAATGTCAACCATTCTACGGTCTCTCTAGATTTCATTCCACACATCACCGACGTTCTCATCTGGCCATGCCCTCGGTTGCTACTGCTCGCACCCCGGCGCTTACAGCCACCCCTTCAACCCACTACTCGAAAATGCTGGCGGCTTCGTCCCCCGTCTCTATCCTTAAACCCGCCAAACCGACTGGTACGAAACGCACAATGGAGGAAGCGGAGCTCAGTCTCTCCCCCTCATCCTCCTTCTCGGATGCCGGCGCCGAGGACGTCCACATCAAGAAACGCCCCCGCGTTACCTTCGCCGAGAAGGCCGAAAGCCAGGCGCCCCCGATCGCCGTGACACAAACAACTACAACCATGGCCCCAATGAAGAGCTTGCCTGTTGTTCGGGAAGAGGTCCGAAAGGCAATCCATCGCCATGTCATGATGGGAGAGAATGAGGCCTACGACGAAATCAAGGAGATCTTCACGGCCGACCCAAAGAAGGCGGACGATCCAGCCTACTCCTACGAACTCCCTACGCATGCCGACCTAAGGAACCATCTTATGGGTCTTCTGTCTCACATCTCTTCTTTGGATCGCAACTGCAGTAGCCTGGTCACTGCCGTTTTGAACAGCGAATGGCTCGGCCGGGATGACTCCTATGTCAAACTCTTCACACGGTTCTTAGGTAACTTGGCCGCTGCACAGGGTGGCTATCTCTCCCTCGTCCTCAAAATGCTTGTCACCAAGCTTGCCGGTATCCCTCGAGGAACGGGCCGACTTCCTGGCTACTCCCCTGTGTCCACACCTGAGATATTCAACCGGATCCACAAGGCGCTCCGCCATGTGATGCGTCTTATTCCAGCTGGAAGTGGAGCCTTGTCGCCTCTTCTGTCATCACAATTTCCTTTCGACACAGACTCGGCCAAATCCTACATTTGCTACACCCAGAACCTCATCCGGATTGTTAGCTATACCCCAGAACTGCAGTCCGATATTCTCGCTGTTATCACTGAAAAACTTGTTAAAGTTGATGTTCAAATTCAAGTAGACCTCGAAGACTTTGAGGATGAACTTGGGGAGGACCTTCTCCAAGATGTATCACCCGAGGAGGATGTTGACGATGAAGCCGATGACGATTCGATTGTCAGTGACGAATCGGATGACGATAACAATCGTGTTACAGAAATCAAAGGAAACATTCAGAAGGTGGATGGCATGATCGATATTCTGTTTGAGTACTACACGCCGCCTTTCATGACGGGCAGCTTGGACGACAAGGAAAACGCTTTGGATCTTCTATTGAGCCACTTCCAAACCATTATTCTCCCAACCTACCGCTCTCGACACTCCCAATTCCTCCTCTTCCATTTCTCGCAGTGCTCGCCGGTTCTTGTCGATCGATTCGCCTCGGCCTGTGTCCAAATCATCTTCAACAAACTCCAGCCCAGCCTAACCCGGCAATCGGCGGCCGCCTACCTGGCCAGCTTTGTCGCTCGCGGCGCCCACATCTCCGGCGAGGTCGTCCGGGATGTCTTCGATATCTTGCTCACCCACCTAAACAACCTTCGTGACTCGTTTGAGGACGGCTGCCGCGGTCCTGATCTGCGCCGCTACGGGCCATTCTACTCCACCGCCCAAGCCATTATCTACATTTTCTGCTTCCGATGGCGCGACCTGACAACCGCCGCAATTGATGGCGACAGCCCTGAGCAGGTTGAGGAACTGGAGCCAAGTCAGGTGGGATTCCCGCCGAACATCAAGGAAATTCTTCATAAGTCGATCTACTCGCGTTTGAACCCCCTCAAAATCTGTTCGCCTGGTATCGTCACGGAATTCGCCCGCATTGCTCACCACTTCCAACTACTCTACGTTTACCCCCTTCTCGAAACCAACAAGCGACTCCGCGTCTCTGCCTTCCGCAGTATTGCCAGCCTTACCAATGCCAACTTCGGCTCGGTCGAACGCGATGTCCGTGCCGGCGATCACCTGGGCTACCAACTGGACGCATACTTCCCCTTCGACCCTTACCAGCTCCCGCGTAGTCGGCGCTGGCTGGAAGGGGACTATGTAGAATGGCGCGGAATTCCCGGCCTAGACGATGACGATGACTCCGATAGCGAGGCCGATGATGACGGTGAAGATGACGAAGAGATTGCCACGGCAACAGACGAAGAGTAAGCGTGCTAGAGAGCACCTCGCATCTATCATCTAGATTCTCTCTTCTTTTCTCCGATTCAACAAAATCTGCATTTTCATGTGATGTCCATGGTTGATTTAAACTCCCAAAACATCTGTTCGTTTTAGCGTGGCGCCTGGGTTTACTACTGAATTTCTTTCTTGCTATTTACTCTCGAGACCAAAAGTTCGATACCATTTCCTACTGATGCCTGATGATATCGCTGCTTTTCAGCGTGCATGGAAATGTTTCCTTCTGGTGGAATACCATAATTTCTAGATGGCATAGCCATACCTTACAAAAATGGGAAAATTTCACTTATGATGCCGTGTTATGCATAGGCCTACCTGTGGTACTAGTAGAATTGCCCATTCTCGTCAAGGGCTGGTGCATATCTGATACTGTCTAATTCGACCACGATGAGGATACGAAAAACTTCCCAAGGTTATGAGATTAAGCAACAGGTTCTCCTATTAAGGTTGCTACGGAAAACACCCAATGAAACAAGAAATGCCGACGAAGAGTCCACCAGTTCGGGATTTACCCAGGGTCACCCAGGGCAAAGGCACCAGACAGGCTCAACCATCGCAAACAAGCAACTGCAACTTCAAAAGCAACCCAATAAAAGAGCGTCCCGGTCTGATCGCATCAAACCCTCCACTAGACCATGATCAGAAGAAAGCAGCATCACCTCCGATCACAGCCCCCTTGTCTAGCCTGAATGCCGCCGCAGAATTTACTTCTTGACACATTCCTCGAAGTGCGACTCAATCATATCAATCGCCAAACCAGAACTCAACTCGTCGACAGAAACAAGCGTGCAATCAGTGAGGCGATCAAGCGGAGAAGGATAAATCAGCCTCTGGCATCTCAGCATGCAGGTTGCCAGATCGTGGGTGCAGGAGCTGGCCACGGCCCCGGCTTGCGATGTGCAGCCCATACTGGTTACTCCGCAGTTTTTCATGCAGGGAACGTAGACGCTGAGCACGTCTTTGAGTTTCATGCTATCCACTGGAGTTTCATTAGGACCCCAGAGTGGGGTGGAGCTGGCGAGGGTGATGAGGACGCTGATTGCGGAGAAATACTTCATTTTGGATGGTTGGTGGTCTTTTTGGGAGGTTATTAGTTATTTGGGATCGTTTGTGGGGATGTTATGCTCACGCGATCTAAACCTGGTCTTGTTGACTAGTGTTTTGGCTTGGTTGTGATGGATTGGGTTGGATTGAAACCGGTGTGGATAGAATATCGTGAAGATAGAAGATTGAGCTGTCTTTATATGCTTGCTCTCCCCATCTTCGTTGAAATCTTGTACCTTTCCCCGAGGGCTGTTGTTTCGAGACATAACTGGGATATTCCTTGCTTATCGGTCTGCATATTGCTGAGCATAACCACGCTCGATAGGTAAAATGAACTACGGCGATGGTTCACGGATATCACTTACGGCCCTTGTCACGAGTTTATAGCCTATTGGAGTTGATCCGACTGGGGTGGTAGTGGCACTTCGGATTCTGCGGATAGGATGCGCTATCGTGACAGGTACTCGGTTGTTGAGAGCTTGTTTGGTATGCCTAGGTGTAATCAAGTGATTTCTAGGTTCGAAGCTTTGGTGTTACGCGGCGTTGGTTTGGGTTTGCAGATACTCTTACCTGAGATTCGGTGAGTGAAGGCTGATACTAATTTGATATTCACAGCAGCAACTTATGAAAGAGAGAACACTATTGAGATGTGGCATTTTGACTAACCTGATAGCTTGCCTTTATTTCTACGCTCATTCAATTCACTAACTAACATGTGCCAAGACATCTAACGGTCAACGGTTAACGTCCATCAGCTGTTGCCAGAATTGCTGTACGACAGTGCGTTATCCCCTGCCTCTGGCTATATCCGGATCAACACTAGCTCTCGAGCCTTAGCTTGTTTTGGAATAGAATCATCGGTGCTTCATATCTTCCTTGGTAGGAAGAACCGGAGCGAAGACCCGGGGCTGAGGCTCAAGAATCACGAGCAAATGATTGGGGAGTTGCTTATTGTTTGCAGCGTACATTGACTCTTAAGTTTGCTACGTTCATGCAAACTCAGGCCGTGCCTTGGATATCCAAACATCCGCCGTTCTTGAAGGAGCCACATTAAGTATGTGAAGCACAACCATGGCCGATTAGATCGGAGAAATCAAGCGACAATTCCATGTCTACATCAACTCTGTAAAATGAACCGCGATTTCGTTGATACTTATAGAAAAGAGCAACCTTGAAATATGCTTTTAAACTATTGTGACTAATTCGCAGGGCATTATTGATACATGAATATCTCGTTCAGTTTAGCGATATCATTGCCGATGATGGAAATTGTGCTCCTCGGGGTAGCGCAGGTCGGAATCCCACACATTAAGAAAAACAAGATCATGCGATCACTCATGGCTTCAACACTAAAAACTGTAAAGTGACTCGAATCTGCGTCATTACGATCGCTTCGCCACCTTGCTCTAAATGCCGGCTTCGGAAATTCAGCTCAATTGAAGACTTCGAGTATAATACTACTAAACGATGAACTATATGCCGGTACTGGCCCTGTCTTTGTCGGAATATAATTACCTAAAACTTGAAGTATATCCGTCAAGAATTATGGTGTTGGCTTCCGAGGAAGATGATGTGAGATCATAAGAGATTCTTGTAAAGTGTCTAAGACTATCATTCTGAGAGACAATAAGGTATGGTATAAATGAGTACTTCGGGTTATTCGCCATGGGTGCAACAATTTTGATATTAATGGTGCGAGATAAGATGAGGCGCAGTTGTAAATTCTTGTGGCGAAGGCGGGCATTTCAGATCCGAATGAGAGGATTGGATCGGATCGGATCTACACGTCAGCAGACATGCTCACATGGACCAATGTAATCATCTCTTCCGTATATTTCCTGTAGGAGTATAGACTGATATTAGCGTGTTAGCAAGTAGATATTGAAGTAGCAAGAGGAAAAAATGGGTTTCAAATGAATTTTTTTTCAGCTCGGAAGAAGTCATGTCTTTTTTCGCCATTCGTCTGCCCCTTCGTCGCAATCTGATGTATATGAGAAATGTTATAGGAGTATTCTACATTACAGTCGGGTACTAGACAGGGGTATATGCTGGACATCCAATCAGGGCAAGGACTAGCTATTATGTAGGCCTCGAGATGCATATGTCCGATCAATTCCGGACCAGGTCCTCCGCCATCACCCATCTCTTCTGGCATCTTAATCTAATTTATTTGGGCTGTATACCACTGATGATATTGCTCACACGACAAGTAGTGAGCAGGTATTTGGCAGGCTCTTGACCCGTATAAATGCGATGAGATAGTCTCGAAGTCAGGGCTTGGAATGAATAAGTCAGTCCCTGTCGGTGCCATTATCTGCAACTCTTTGAAAGCCTCGCGACATCCTGTGTGGGTGAACAAAACAAAACTTCCACCTGCATGATCTAGACTGATTCAAGATAGAAACTGCGACAATGTCTGCAAGTACTATGAGTTGCAGAAACTGCGGCGTCTCGATACCAAGTACGAAACATGTTTGCCCGGCGTGTGGGAAACTGTGTCGATAGCAGGTACCTTTGATCGAAATTCAATTCTGTAATTATGCAATTTGGCTCACGGCTGATTAGGTCAGGCCTTTAAGTAGACTCCGTAGGCAATGTTGCTTTGCTTGCGCTCGAAATACCAAACGGGGCCCGGGCTAGGGGATTTGATCGAAGACAAGTGACTAGGTAGTTGCATACTTCAAATTGGTTCTGGCCACGATCTTTTGGTCTACATAGATCCCGTACTACTCTGAGGTGCTTTTAAACAATGTATAGCACCCAGTTCCATTCTACATACATGTTTGCGTGGGGATTTTGAACTCAAAAGCACGATGCTCTCCACCCAAACAGGCCGGCGCCCTTCGATTCGAAATACAACCAGCCATCGACCAGTGGCATGACTAGTAGCAGTCAAACAGGCAAATAGGTCTGTGCATATAATCTGGATAGCGCCTCTCAATTCTTGGCGATCTCCTTTCGCTCTAGTGCACATCTCCAGCCGAATGAAGCACGGGCCGCTCCCGCCCGCCCCTTAGTTTCGTTTGTTTTCAATTTCTACTATTCGGAGAATATCTCTAGGGCGTCTGCTCTCGAGCATCAGAAATGGCATCGATTGCACCGGCCGTTCTGCTTCTTTCCTTTTCTCAAATCTCACTTGCACAGGCAGTTCAAACAGAGGGCTGGCAGTTTGATGATAATTCTCGCTCGAGCTGGGATATTTTCTGGACATGCGTGTCAACGATTCTCGCATGTACATGGACAGCTTTGCATCTCAAAGTTCCAAAGCGATCCGAGCACAATGGAGACACTATGTCTAAAAAGCTCCCAACTTGGACCTGCGCGTTACTGGCTCCCGAGTTGATGGCCATGGCTGCAGTAGGGGAGCTCCGACAGGCAATGGCGATTGTAACGCGTTGTAATTCCGCTTTCCAAGCAGTGGCGAGCAACGAGGACTCTTCAAGAGACCTCACACTACACACTGCAAGTTCATCTAGCGATGAACCATCCTCGCTGAAACGTTGGACAGCAATCCAGGGGTTTTGTATCGATATGCGCGGTGCGGTACTGATCACGGAGGATGAATGGACCTACCCAGTTCTTCCGAGCAATGTTGTGCCTCTCATCGAGACTGGGGTCATTAAACACTTTCATTTGAGAGAGCGCGACATTCAAGACAGAGCTAAGGCTGACTCTCTTGCAAAGGCGTTCACGATGCTGCAAACATTTTGGGTCACCTGCAACATCATTGCTCGAGCAGCATATAATCTCCCTATAACACCACTTGAGATTTCCACCGTGGCTTATGCTGTCTGCTCCGCAATCACATATGGGGTTTGGTGGCATAAACCCAAAGATATGGTAACACCGATCACGATCTACTTACCCTACGGTCGTGAAAGCGATACAATGCCTCGTCGGGTAAGAGATATCTTGGAAGAGCGTCAGTCTGGCTGGATTCATTTATCCAAGGCTTTTCCTGAAGATTCTTCTCGATCTGTTTTCAAGAAAACAGTTACATTCCCCTTTCGGATCTTGATATTTACTATCAGTCTTTGTCTCCCTGTCAAATGGGTTACGAGAAAGCATATGGCCAAGCGCGATTCCCCAGGGAGTAAAGCTCATTTCCCATCTAAAAGACAAGCCAGCAGTGCCGCTTCAGAGGCAAGGGAGTCAGCCACACCGGAGCAGAACTACACAGAATCAAAGAACAAAGTCAAGGATGAGGAAGAAAAAATGTCTGTCAAGGATAACATGATTCTTGATCTTTGTTCCCTGTTGATTGCTTTACTGTTTTGCGGGATACATCTTGCTGCGTGAGTTTTTCTCTTTCTCCCACTCTTCTTTTTGTACTCTCAAAGCTAATTCCAAGGTTCGTGATATGATAGTTGGAACTTTGATTTTCCAACCAAAGCCGAGCAGATATCCTGGCGAATCTTCTCGCTTATTGCAATGTCCCTCCCCTTGCCTGTGGCTCTTCACTTTTTCTGGATTCGTTGGAAACTCTACCGTGAGTCAGGCGACAAAGATTGTCTTATATCTAATAGTGACGGATACGGGATCTGGGAAGCTCTGTTCTTCATAGGTCTCTTCCTTGTGTATTCTATCGCCCGCTGGGGGAATATGGTCCTCATGTTTACGTCGCTGAGAGCACTACCTACTGAGTCTTATATTGCGATTGATTGGCTGTCCTCTATTCCACACATATAAAGTGGAATGACATGACGATATATAGCTCTTTTCATATGGCATGGAGTGCCTACCGATGATTCAAGCTCTTGATTGATAACCACGCGGCGACACATTTTGGTGATGCCCGTTGCAGCCCGGGCCCAGCCAGTCCTGAACGATTGTTGACTCTGGGCCTGAACCTTGGAGTCCCCGTAAAGCGGCGGCAGCCAAGACAGGGAACCCCGACCTCAAAACTGCCTCCACCACAGTCTGTGCTGAGGTGACTCAGCTAGCGCAAGACATTCTTAGCCCTGCGTCGCCTGATGCTGATCGCGAAATAGACGGGCGAGATCACTCTATTAACGCGACACAGACGTATCCTGTCTTCGTTGTTTACATCCCTCACTTGAGGGCAGGAGGTTATTGACATGTCGAGAGCTGACAAGTTTTCCTCGATGAGTTTATCTCATTCCTGTGCTCAAGATAAACACTAGTAGTACTAGTACTAGTAGTTGCGGTGGGTTTGAAAGTATATCGCATAGTCGATCTTAATAATTACATACACAGTGCCTTCGGCGGTATGATACAATTGTCTCAAAATTGTCTCAAAAATAAAATCTCCCACAAAGTTGGCCTAGAGCCTTCAACTCCGCTGGTAGAACGCAGTATACATACATAGTCATAACCATGACGAACGGTGGGACCTGATTTAGGCTTCTTCAATTTGTGCCTTGATTTTCCCCTTGGCAGCATCCTTTGATATACATACGAGTATGTACATATTCAAGGCGTGAATTAGGGTCCTCCATTATGACATCAAACGGTTGTAGATCTATCGCTTGCAAACCGGTGTCAACCCCATTTTTGGGTAAAAGTCGACGATCGGCAAGTTTCTTCGGGCTGACGACCAGCCAATGATAGAGTGTTTTTTTTGAAACAAAAAAAAAAAAAAAGAAAAAAGAAAAATCCATATCGCCATGCACGTGCGAGGTGTATGTATAGTCTTTTGTACTCCGAGTCGTCTCTGTACACGAACATGCAGTGTGAAACGGACTGGCGAAAGCGCAGGTCACGTTGTACGAATCACGTCGGGCAGCTCGTATAGACCAGCCAAACTAGGAGGGGCTGAAGTCTACCCTCCCCATGCCCTCCCGAGCACTTATTCTACCGTCCTTCACTCTCGATGATCAATAACGATGCATTTCATTGTAATAATATCCAAGATCGAGTCCCAAACGCCGTGAATGCTCAAAATAAATGCCAATAACCTCAGTGATCCAAGGACAAAGTAACGCTTGCTCTATAATAACAATATACAGGAAAGGAAAGAAAAGGTCGAAATGATCGAGGAAAACAACATCACCGGTCGAAGATCGCCTTCATCTCCGCACAAGAATCACGGTACAGCACATCAACGCTATCCTGGTCACGGAAAGGATTCGCCGATTTGTCCCAGGCATGGCAGGCCTTTTCAATCATCATGGCCCGAACACGCTTTCCCAGTCCCTCGAGACGACGCACGAAGGTTTGACCTTCTTTCATAAGCATGTCCCACTCGCAGATATACAAAAACACATCATGGGGTAGAGTGGCCAGCATGCGATCGGTGGCACGCACCGGCGAGGCAAAGGCGGACGAGCGGTCGTCAAGATTTGGGAGGTAGGATTCATCGAAAAGGGTGGTGAAGAAGGCCGGTAGAGTCTTATCGGGCATCAGACTCATGGCTCGGCGGTGGTCGCGAGACTCCAAAAAGTCTAGAATGGGGTACCAAGCGAAGATGCCAACGATGTTGAGCTCGTTGGTCTGGTCTACCAAACGCTGAGTCGACTCCGCCCGGCCAAAGTGCTCCTTGATCTCGGAGGATAGTCGACTATACAGACGCAATGGAACAGTGACGGCTAGGTTGCCACCAGCCGAGAAGCCGCTCAGGGCCACCCGGCTGACATCCAGGCCCAAGTCGCCGGCATTGGCTGCCAAATACAACAGTGCATCCACTCCGTCGTCGACGGCAGCGGGGAAAGGGTTCTCAGGGGCCCGACGATAGCTGACACTAGCGACAACGGCGTTGACCTCGCGGACAACCATGGTGGTCCATCGGGAATCGTCGGTGGCACAGCCGAGGGTAAACCCACCGCCGTGGAAGTTGACGAGGACGGGATAACGATGGCCGAGGCGTTTCTGTGCGTGGTAATCGGGAGGGAGGTAGAAATGAATGACGGCCGAATTGCCGTGGGCGTCGGATGGGACGGTACGGGTGAAGGATGGGCTCGGACAACGCGGAGGTGTAAGGTCATGCAGGAACATTCCAATGCGCATCAGGAACCGCCAGACGGAGGCCTGGACATGCAGCCACCATCGAGAACCCATTGCGATAGTGGTTGGATCCTAGCAGAGCTAGCAGGCTCGGGAAGTCTGGTGATATCAAGGAGAGAGGCAATGGTCAGATGTCGGGATTCGGAGGTCGGAGGCGGAGGTGGAGTTAAGGAAAGTGCCGACGGTGGCGAATGAGGAGAGGTGGATGGAAGGAGTTACAGGGAGGTGGAGGGATAGTGATATGTGGGAAAGGGAGAAGAGAAGAGAAGAGGATAATAGATACAGAGAGTGGTGAGGTGAACAGTGGCACTGAGTTGACCCTATAGGACGTGCTGGTGTCGTTATCGGTGGCTACGTAAGTCGACACCTGAGGGATCAGGCAGCGATGACTCTGAAACAGGGTGGCACCTTCCTTGAATTACTAGAGATTGCTAGTATTTAAAAGTACACAAATACTTATTACAGTAAGAGTCCGAAGTCCCTTAGTACCCTAGAGTAGACTTAAGTAGACTTATCATCATCATGCCGTACGTAAGGTCCGTAAGGTACGTAGTACTGGACTATGTCGACTCCCGCCAAGAGTCGATCCAAGTAGTAAACAAGCATTTCTGCGCAAATCCGGGCAGCCCACATGATGTCATTCTCCCAGCTCCTATTTGTATCAGACTCAAAGAATGACCTGGTGAATGACGAGAGGTCCTCTCAAGTTTCAATTATATTGACATTGTTCAAGAATTGAAGACCTAGGTATCCAGAAAAGTGTTTATTCATCCTATTCTTATTCTGGTACCCTATCTGCAACTGCAATCTACAGTTTAACGGAACCCCTCGGAAACCCCGCGGGCCACCCATTCATAAGCCAAAGTCAGCCGTGAGATCGCCGCTTGCAGTTCCCGCATACCCCCCCGCCTCGGCCCCTTCTCTTCTTCTTCACTCAAGTTTACATCCGAGTACTCTTTCCATCCCTCCCCTGACACTCCCATCATCATTTGAACCCCCAACTTGTCAGTCTTTTTTTTCTACTTGGGAGGTGCCCACCATGTCCATCAAAAGGGCTCTCTCCAAAGCCATCCGTGGCCATCTGGGTGATGATGACTCCTCCGGCACCGGCATTCGGTCCACTCTCTCTCCCAAACCACGTACCTCCACCTCCCGCGATTCCATGTCCCCGACCTCGCCTCGTCGCAGCATCCTCGGCAACTTCCTGCGAGAACGCGACTATGTCTCGTCGTCCGATGATTTCTCCGACGATTCCTCGAGTGGTGCCCTGAGCAAGAATCAACAAAAGCGCCTGGTGCGTCAGCAGCGTCGCTCCGAGCGAAGCCGACTCAGCGAGGAGCAATTCTCCGAGTCCGATCACCGTCGCAAGGAGGAGGAACTGGCCAAGGCGGCCGAGGAGGAGACCGCCGAGATGAAAGCCCGCTATGGCGAGCTCCCCTTGATGCAGTCGCAGGACCGAAAGCATGAGGATCGCCTTCGCCTCGACCAGATCACCCCAGATATGGTTGGACAGCAGGTCTATTTCACGGCCCGTCTGCACGTCATCCGCCGGATGAGCGCCAAGCTGGTCTTCCTCGTCTTCCGTCAGCAGCTGGAGACCTTCCAGGGTGTGCTTCACGAGCGCGCCGGCGTCTCCTCAGTCGTCATGGTCCAGTGGGCCGAGCACTTGCGGGTGGGATCCTTCGTTCGTATTCGCGGTACCATCCAGAAACCGGATGTTCCCGTTCTGGGATGCAGTATTCACGACGTTGAACTGTCCATCGACTCGGTCCACCTTCTCGTGAAACGTGAAGAACCCGTTCCTTTCAGCGTCTACGAGGCCGAGATCCGCACCAACGAGGAGGATAAGGTGGAGGGCCGTCGCAGCCACATCCCGGACCGCACCCGCCTGTCCAACCGTCTGCTAGACCTACGGACCGCGACCTCACAGTCCATCTTCCGTCTTCAATCGGCAACTTGCAACCTATTCCGCAGCGCCCTCGACGACCGTGAGTTCATCGAAATCCATACCCCCAAGCTCCAGGGAGCCGCCACCGAGTCGGGATCCAGTGTGTTCCAAGTGAACTACTTTGGCCGTCCTGCGTTCCTGGCCCAATCCCCTCAATTGGCCAAACAGATGGCCATTGCGGCTGATTTCGGTCGTGTGTACGAAATTGGCGCTGTTTTCCGTGCCGAAAACTCCAATACCCATCGTCACTTGACCGAGTACACTGGATTGGATATTGAAATGGCCATCGAGGAGCACTACCATGAAATGCTAGAGACCCTCGATGCGGTTATTAAGAACATTCTGAGCGGCATCTACACCAAGCATCGCAAGGAAGTCGAGCTCGTCAAGCACCAGTTCCCCTCGGAGGATGTCAAGTGGTTGGAAAAGACCCCCATTATTCGTTTTGCCGACGGCATTCAGATGCTTAATGACTCCGGCTGGCGTGATGAGGAGGGCAATCCCCTGCCACTGGATGAGGATCTGTCGACTCGAGACGAAATCCGTCTTGGTCAGCTGGTGAAGGAGAAATACGACACTGACTACTATGTCCTCGACAAGTTCCCTCGCGGCGCTCGTCCCTTCTATACCATGCCTGATGCCGAAGATGACAAGTATACAAACTCATTCGACATGTTCATTCGAGGCCAAGAAATCGTGTCTGGTGGTCAACGTATCCACGACCCGCATATGCTGGAAGAGAACATGCGCCGCGTTGGCATCAACCCCGATGACATGGAAGAATACATGGAGGCATTCCGCTGGGGGGCGCCACCTCACGCGGGTGCCGGTGTTGGTCTCGAGCGTCTTCTGATGCTTCTCCTCCAGGTGGGCAACATTCGCCTCACCTCGCTCTTCCACCGTGACCCCAAGAGCCTGCCAGCCAAGCCCCCTGTGCCGCAGCTTCGCCATCCGGAGGCATCTACCATTGAGCCCCCATGGTACACTGCAGAGCCCTCGCGCCGCGTTGCCTCGGATGAGAGCGAGCTCCAGCCGTTGGAGAAACTGGTTGCCAATTACGGCGATGCCACTTCCACCTCTTGGTTCGACGAGCGATTCAAGATCTGGCGTGACATGTCCACCGGTGCGGCCGTTGCTTACGTTCCCAGCTCCCACAACTTCGCCATCATCCCCGGTAACCCGGCCTGTGACCCTTCCCAGTACACTCGCACCATTACTCAGTTCCTGCAGTGGCTGAGACGTGAAACCAAGCTCAAGCCCGTCTGGCTCCTTTGCTCACCCGACGTCGAGACAATCCTCGGAGAGCGTTTGGGATGGCGCAGCTTGTCTTGCATTGCTGAGGAGCGCGTCGAGCCATCTCGCAACAAGGCTGCTTCAGATGGCGAGATTGCCAAGAAGCTGCGCCGTGCGGAGACCGAGAACATCAAGGTCGTGTCTTTGAGCCAGGGCGAGTTGCCTTCTGAAGAAATTCGCAAGAAGATCGATGAGCGTATCCATGAGTGGCTGGCCAACCGCAAGGGTACCCAGGTGCATCTCTCGGAGATTCGCCCGTGGATCGACTCTGAGCATCGCTGGTACTTCTACGCACTCGACAAGAACGGCGTCGTCTGCGCGTTCGTCGCCTTGGCCATGCTCTCTCCAGATCACGGCATGCAAGTCAAGTACAGCTTAGATTTCCCCAATTCACCGAACGGTGTAATCGAATACATCGTTACGGAGGCCATTCAGACTGCCGCCAAGGGTGGCGTGAAGGGATTGACCTTCGGTGCTGGCGCCACCACCCAGCTCATTCCGGGCCACAACATGCACGGCACCAAGATCAAGATGCTGGAACACACTTACGAGGCACTGGCTAAGCAGTTCCATCTCGTCCGCAAGAGCGAGTTCCGCGCCAAGCTAGGTGCTACCGAGGAGCCTTTGTACATCTCGTACCCAGCGCACGGTCTAGGGTCGAAGGGTATCCGCGCTATCCTGAACTTTTTCGAAGATTAGGCCATCTACCAAGTGAATATTTGCAGAACCTGTGTTTGTGCATAGCTGGTCAACGAATTTTCTTTTAATTTAATGGTTATGATGTGATTCCAATCTGATCTGAGGTGCTTCGCATTTTATCTCTACCTGGGTTCGCTCAGCCCATCGTGTCGCGGTCAAGATGTGAAGACGCATAGAGTAGAGCGACGCGTGGGATATGAAAGATTGGCCTCCGTTTCTTGTGTTGGCTTTTGGCTTTGGCTTTGGCTTTTGGCGTTCTCGCTCATGGTGTCGCTACTTGGGGTAATGCTCCATAATCACTTTGTTTTTGGTATTCCCCCTCCTGTACTAGCCCCTCATGTATCCTGTCTTGACTGGTGATTTTTGTTATATAATGTATCTAGTTGGCGAATGGCTGGTAACATATTTCTCATTTCTTCACCTAGATTTTCAACCGACTATCCTAGGGATGTGTACGAGTAGCAGTAGTACTTCGTAGAAAGGTTTGATCGCCTGAGCAAGTGCCCAAGACACAAAATCGTCCATGAATGCTAACTTGAAATTAAGTATATGCAGACTATATACAGCCTCGATCTTAAACCCCTTGGAATCAATGGCCATTGCCTTGTACGAGTAGCCTCCGAAAACACGATAATCGTACAAATAAGATGAAACAACCCAAAGTCCCAATTACCAATTACCTCTCCTTCTTCCCATCTTTCTCCCCACTCCCATTCCCAGTCTCTCCCTCCTCCCGCTTCGCATCATCAATCACCCTCCCAATCTCACCCGCAACCCACCTCGCCACAAAAAAAGCAACAACCCCAACAACGACAATCCACCCCGCCGTCGGAACCAGCGAACGCGGGAAAACATTCCAAATAAACGGATCAAGAATCAAATCCACAGCCACAGGCTCCGGACTCACCATCAGCGCCTGGTCCTTCGTGAAGTAATCTGCCGCGGCGCGTACACGCAGGAAGAGTACCGAGGATCTCACAGGTCCCGGGTCTGGATGGTCGGTTTTCCTTTTGAAGTTCCGGCCCGCGGTGCGGGGGATGGCGTTTGTTTGGAGGCGTGGATCTTGGGTGCTTAGGCGTGCAGTGGAGAATATACTTAGAGAGGAGAGTAGGGATTTTTCCTCAATTGTTTCGGATAGGAGGTGGGTTGTTAGTGTGAATGTTGTTGGTTGCTGGTTTGGTTTGTTAGTGTGCTGTAGCATGGATCGTTGGAATGTATACCTCGTAGGTATTGGAGTGTGTAGTATGTATACATGTCATACTATATGTATGGTATGTATGCAATGGGGAAAACTTGAATTTGGACGTACGGTAGCAAGCCAGCATACTCGGACCTCGTACCGCTGACCTGGGGTGAGGTCCTCGAGGAAAAACCATGAGTCTGTGCCATCTGGGGCATCAGTGGTTGGAAATGAGGCATTAAGCTGGGTGCGCACGACTGGGTTGGTCGGGGAGAGTCGTTCTAGACCGAGATCGTCTAAATCGGGTTCCTCGGAGGGAATTGTCGTGGCAGGTGGACCGAGGAAGATGGTCTTTTCGACGTTGGCGTGGGCGATGCTGAAGAGCAAGCTGAGCAGGCTGAGGCCGCGGAGCTGCATTTCTTCAGTTGGGGGTGTTAACTGCTGAGTAATTCTCTTTTGTGGTTATATAGGTGTGGATGGGAGAATCTCTGGAAAATTCATGTATGGGGTGGAGTGTTCAGCTGGATTCGAGATAGGTCATGGTACAGGTGTTGTATGGAAATATATCCATACTATGGATGGTGACGCAGTTCGGTTGGCGGTGAGCACCTGGGCAGTCTTGGGATATTGGATGGATGCATTCAAGCTGGGCCCTGTTGGCCCAACTTGGTATTCATTGCAGATTATTTTACAAGTGTATCTGGCAACACAATGGGCCATAATCTTGATATTATGCTGCTATGGACCACTGGTGCGCCATATAATGCACCATATATACACCGGTATACTAGTATGCTATGCTCAATGCCGCGGTCACATGACACTCACCTGACCGCAACAGGCGGTGTAGCTGAGTGTTGTGGACATCGACCAATCAGCGCCAAGCGACGCGACCCAAAGCAAATCAACAACGAACTCCCTCAGCACAGACGCCCTCCTCCACAACATTTCTGCTTCCTCGACGACCCCATTCCTCCCATTCTTGGTGAGTTTAACTGACCCTTGCACTGTTCTCCCTCTCCCTCGACCATTCCCATTACCCCTCCCCCTTCCATTCGTGGTGCTCCTTCGATCTCGCCAAATTCGACCACACTAACCCCTGAACCCTCCTTAGACCCGTGTTTGTTGTCGGGTCCCTCTCCCCCTCCTTTTTTTTCGACCTCGAAAAATCACCACTTATCACAATGAGAGAGATCATCTCCCTGAACGGTATGTCCTGAATTCCGCGCTACTATTTCTCCTGGCATCGGTTTCATCGCCAAATTTCCATCGTACTGACTTGTTTCCTCGGTATCCAGTCGGTCAGGCCGGTTGCCAGATCGCCAACTCCTGCTGGGAGGTAACTATCACACCACCTTCAATTGCAACTTCAAACAACGGTCAATACTAACCACACCCCACCGATAGCTGTACTGTCTGGAGCACGGTATCCAGGTACGTTGGAATTGCAACTTTGGTGGCGCCCAATCTCAACTCGGGCAGCGGAACCACCTCCCCCCCTTTTCCCTTGCCGGGAAGCAATCACCCGCAACTAACAGCCTCAATAGCCCGATGGATATCTTACCGATGAGCGCAAGAAGGCCGACCCTGACCACGGTTTCAGCACTTTCTTCTCCGAGACTGGTATGTAAATCTCTTCTAGGTCGTTTCTAGACCTTTTTGTTGCTTTCCCCACCTTTTTTTTTGCACAATTGCTTGTGGTCAAGATCTCCCTAACATTCTTCACCCCCCACCTTGACAGGCCAGGGTCGCTACGTTCCCCGTACCATCTATGCCGATCTTGAGCCCAACGTCGTCGATGAGGTCCGCACCGGTACCTACCGTTCTCTTTTCCACCCCGAGCAGATGATCACTGGCAAGGAGGATGCCTCAAACAACTATGCCCGTGGTCACTACACCGTTGGCAAGGAGATGATCGACCAGGTTCTCGACAAGGTTCGCCGTGTTGCCGACTCCTGTGCCGGTCTCCAGGGTTTCCTGGTCTTCCACTCCTTCGGTGGTGGTACCGGTTCCGGTTTCGGTGCTCTCCTGATGGAGCGTCTGTCCGTCGACTACGGCAAGAAGTCCAAGCTGGAGTTCTGTGTTTACCCTGCTCCCCAGAACGCCACTTCCGTTGTTGAGCCCTACAACTCCATCCTGACCACTCACACCACTCTGGAGCACTCCGACTGCTCCTTCATGGTCGACAACGAGGCCATCTACGATATCTGCCGCCGTAACCTCGGCATTGAGCGCCCCAGCTACGAGAACCTGAACCGCCTGATCGCCCAGGTCGTTTCTTCCATTACTGCTTCGCTCCGTTTCGATGGCTCCCTTAACGTCGACCTGAACGAGTTCCAGACTAACCTGGTCCCTTACCCCCGTATTCACTTCCCTCTGGTCGCCTACTCGCCCGTTATCTCTGCCGACAAGGCTTCCCACGAGGCCCACTCGGTCACCGAGATCACCTCCAACTGCTTCGAGCCCAACAACCAGATGGTCAAGTGTGACCCCCGCAACGGCAAGTACATGGCTACCTGCCTGCTGTACCGTGGTGACGTTGTCCCCAAGGACGCCCACGGTGCTGTCGCCACCCTCAAGACCAAGCGCACCATCCAGTTCGTCGACTGGTGCCCTACTGGATTCAAGCTCGGTATCTGCTACCAGCCCCCCCAGCAGGTCCCCAACGGCGACCTTGCCAACCTCAGCCGTGCTGTGTATGTTTACTCCCCTGCTCAAAGTGGCTGTTTTTATACTAATACTCATGATCTCTCAGCTGCATGCTGTCCAACACCACCGCCATCGCCGAGGCCTGGTCCGCTCTCGACCACAAGTTCGATCTCATGTACTCCAAGCGTGCCTTCGTCCACTGGTATGTTGGTGAGGGTATGGAGGAGGGTGAGTTCTCCGAGGCTCGTGAGGATCTTGCTGCTCTGGAGCGCGACTACGAGGAGGTTGCCAGCGACTCCCTCGAGGAGGAGGAGGAGCTTGAGCCCGAGTACTAGATTCGGGAAGTTGCGTGAGCGTGTCCGGTCGTGCCGTCGTCGTGTTATGCCCGTGGACGGGTTTGGTTTTAATTTTGGCGGCTTGCTGTTTTGAACCAATTCGATCTCTGGCGGCGTCCCATGTCACCAAGGCTATGGCTCTCTCTTATCGACGTTCCTCTTATCTATGGTAAGGTAACAAACAATACCTGGGCTTGCAAATAGATGGGAAACATAGTTTTTCAGCCCCCGATCATGTCTTTCTGGCTTTGTTGTTCGATATATCTTTAATATCCCCGAAGCAGCGATAAATTTCCCCGCTCGTTCTATCTACTTCTTTCTCGCTGAGTGCCCAGGTGTAATTCTTTATTGGCCTAGTAGTAGTACCTATTACTATCCGTATAAGCATAGTTTCGAGGGAGTAGTATTCGAAATTCCAAGGCTCAAACGCAAGCCACTCCTAGTTCCTAGTATTCCAAGGTTTGTTATTTGCTGTATTAGGCCTCATAAGTCTAAGTGATGCTAGCCATAGTCTTGTACGCCCAGGTTTGTATATCTTCCTGTGAAAATCGGCAAAAGGAAATACAAATCGAGGTCGTGATATTTCAGAGTACTTTTCCATGGGTTGCTTTGGGCTTCTAGTATGGTGAAATCGCTTTTCTGGTAATGGAGGATTGTTTGCTTGGTGAAGTTGATACAACGGCAGTTGCGCATAGTAGGGACTCGACGTGCATATTGAATGGTAGATTGTGTATCTTAAGGCTTGAATGCCCCTAACCTCATCCCAATCCTTGAATAGGTTCAATATTTTCTCTGCTACGACTACTACAACAAGTATCAAATATCAAATATTACTATTACAAGGATTGCCCTGAATTCCACAGTGCATAGGATGGAATGGACGCTAAGTCAATTGACCGCCTTGCGCGATGGGGCTGGCTTCCTTACGACATCCCCCCCAATCCCCCCCAGCCACACTGCATACTCCTCTCTATTCCACCACCACATCGATTCTCTTTGATGCTTGAGTGAGAGACGCCTCCGTCGGCTTCCCATTGTATTTCCGTCTCTCCGTTGGCGCCAATCCACGCTCGTGGTCTACGGCTAAAGCTGACGGCCACCCCGTGTCTCCAACCTGTCCTCCAGGCCCCAACTATCCGGAAACATACTTGGAAGGAGAGGAGTCTAACTCCTCCATAACACAAAGCTATGGCTGATACCGGTAAGCCGTCTACCCTTTCTCCCGTCTTGGATATCTGGCAATGGACATGGAAGCTCCGGCGCAATTCAGGAGGACCCGCCGAACTCCGGCCCCCTTCCCCTCTCTCTGCGCCGTTCCGAGACCCGCGCTTCTGTTGTGAACACTGTCAAACTAGGGGAAAAGCAACGGGCTGAAAGAGTGAACGAACATGACTGATTGTGGAAATTACAGCCCAACGACATCCGAACCTGAATCTCACCCCCGAGGAGAAGCGCGTCTTCTACCAGCTATTCCAAGCTGCAGACACCACCAACCTTGGTGTGATTACCGGTGAAATTGCCGTTCCATTCTTTGAGAAAACACATTTGGCATCTGGAACCCTGGGTGAGGTACGTGGAAACTAAATGGGGACTACAAGCTTGGAAGCGCACGAGGGACGAGGGAGCTGACCCGCCTCTAGATATGGCAGCTCGCAGATAAAGAGAACAGGGGTCTCTTGACCCCGTCTGGATTCGGCATCGTGCTTCGATTGATTGGACATGCACAAGCCGGGCGTACGCCATCAGACGAGTTGGCTTTACAGCGTAAGTGGTTTCTCTTACCTAGTTCTCATTTGAGGACGACGTTTCACTGTGCCTCGACCGGACCAATATTGATCAACTGTCTCGTTGCTTTTAGCCGGCCCAATCCCTCGATTCGATGGTATTCATGTCGATGTGAATGCCGCCGTGCCAGAGCCTGCACAGAGCCCTCCCCCAAGTGCGGGCGGGCCTCCTATCCGAGTTCCTCCGCTTCAGCCTGACGATGCGAACAAGTTCCTCTCCCTCTTCGAGAAGTCGGGCGTTGTGAATGGACTGCTACCCGGCGAGATTGCTAAGCAGATCTTTGAACGCGCCAGGCTGCCAAATGAGACCCTGGGTCGCATTTGGGGTCTTTCGGATACCCAGCAGCGCGGAACTCTGGATGCGACCGAATTCATCATTGCGATGCACCTTCTGACCTCATTCAAATCTGGTGTGCTCCGTGGTATTCCTCAAACCTTGCCCCCTGGTCTTTATGATGCAGCAGCCCGTCGAGGTTCTCAACGCGGGTCATTCGGAGCACGCCCTGAGGTACCTCCGGTGCCCACAGTACCTCGACAATTTACAGGACCCCAGCGAACTACGAGCCCCATGAGCCCTGCAACCCGGACTCAATTCGGAACCGCTTTGTCCGCGCAGTCCACTGGCGATTGGCTTATTACAGCCCAGGAGAAAGCACACTTTGATCAAATTTTCGAGACCGTTGATACGGCTAGGGCAGGTGTCATCACTGGCGACCAGGCTGTCGCATTTTTTATGAAGGCTCGGCTTTCTGAGGAGGTTTTGGCACAGATTTGGGACCTTGCTGATATTGATGCTGATGGTCAGCTGAACCGAGATGAGTTCGCCGTGGCCATGTACCTTGTGAAATTGCAGCGGGGTGGAAAGGAGCCTATCCCCCAAGTCCTCCCTCCTGCTTTGATCCCGCCCAGCATGCGTCGACAAGCTCCTGCTCCAGTCCCAGTGGCAGCACCTCCTCCGCCAGCCCCGGTTCCACGATCTGCGGCGGATGACCTTTTTGGTCTTGATTCGCCCCCGACACAGACACAGGTACCCCAATCTACAGGTGGCTCCAATATCGCATTCCAAACTCCTAGCTCGCCATCCCGAGCCTCCCCGCAGACTGGATCGGCCACATTCAAGCCTTTTATTCCTACATCAACATTCGGCCAGAGCCTGCAGCCCCAACAGACCGGAACATCGACCGGAACACCGGGGCAAGTTCGCTCCCCTCCGCCTCCATCTGATGATCTGCTGGGAGACAATGACCCTGAAGAATCGAATAAACTCACTCAGGAGACTACTGAACTCGCCAACTTGTCTAACCAGATTGGCTCACTGGCCAAGGAGATGCACAATGTCCAGGAGAAGCGTACTTCAGCAGAGCAGAACCTCACTCAGACCTCCCAGCAAAAGCGGGACTTTGAGACCCGACTTGCCCAAGCTCGTGCGATGTATGAGCAGGAAGTAACTAACTTCAAGGCGCTGGAGGAGCGGCTCCGTGTTTCTAAGGCGGAGACGACAAAGTTGCAACAGGATTATGCCTTGATTGAGGGTGGTCGCCAGGATCTGCACAACCAATATACGCAGGTCTCAACAGCCCTGGCTGCGGACCAGCAGGAGAACGCCAGCTTGAAAGAAAAAATCCGCCAGGCCAATGCCGAGGTTGCTCAGCTTAAGCCCGCATTGGAAAAGGCACGCTCCGATGCTAGACAGCAGAAGGGCCTTGTTGCCATCAACAAGAAGCAACTAGCTACCGTTGAGGGTGAACACGATAAGATGCGGAGTGAAATTGACACTCTGTCCAAAGAAAGCCCCCAATACACCGAGGAACCGACACCTGTGAGCAACACCGAGGTGACTAGCCCTGCTGCCTCTACTGCTAGTCAGAACACCAATCCTTTTTTCCGTCGCACCACGACCGGAAGCGAGAGCGACCGCGGTCCTTCTCCGGATAATTCAAATGACCACCACAAGATGTTTGACAGCCTCTTTGGCCAGACTTCTACCGTTCCCTCAGCTGCTGGCCCTCCTCCTACTTCATTCCGTTCTGAGTCGCCTCTGGCTACAGCCAAGTCTCCTGTTGTATCTAATGTTCCGACCCCGTCCGTGTCTCCTGGCCCAGGCAGTCTTCCTGGTGCGTTCCCAGGAAACGAGCCCCCACCACCCAGCCAGTCCCGACAGATGACCCCAAACTTCCTGCCCTTCAACGAAAACCAATCTGTGACCTCGTCCACGATGGTTTCTCCACCTGGTAGCCGATTTGGCGGACCCGATGAATCTGGCCTTGCCACCCCTTCGCAACTTACCGTCAGCGACACGGGGGCGCCATCTGTCGCAGAGTCCAGCGATTATAGCCGTCCCGCAGGGTCCACCGCTGCAGGAACGCCGGCCCGATCTCCATTCGATGAAATTCCTGAGCCATCTATGGCAGCTGCAGTAACAAGTGCTCCTGCCACCGAACAGCAAACCTCTGCAATTTCTCCCAATGTTACTGGGAAAGAAGAGTCTTCGAAAGACCTGTCTTTTGACGAACTTTTTGGTAGCAAGGCCCATAAGCGATCCGAATCGCAGAAGGGGAACGACTTTGACGAAGCTTTTGCTTCCATGAAGACACCAGGCGATGAAAATGCAAATGGAGCTGCGACCGCCCATTCCGAATTCCCTCCTATCGAGGAGCTTCACCATGACGAGGAGGAAGATGAAAGCTCGGATGATGAGGGCCCTTTGGGGTTCGATGATAATTTCACTCCAGTTTCACCAAAGGGCACTAAGGAGGGAAAGCCGGCTGATTCTATCGATGCAGCTCAGCTTGCGGCTTTCCCTACCCCGGGATCCGCACAGTCTGCGGCCCAACCCCCTGCACCCGATGCGCAGCAAAGCCCCCCAACTTATGAGACTAGCACTGCCAACGAGGAAGCTAGCCACGTTCCGGAGTATAATGGTCTCCTTCCTGAGCGTGCTGACCCCACTTTGCCCCCCGATGCGCCTCACTCCGTTGAATCAGGAACAGGAGCCCCAGTTATTAGCAATGAGCCGCAGCATGATTCACAGGATGCTGCTGCTGCTGCTCCTACAACTGGAGGTGCAAAGACTGGCGGCCCCGACTTCGAGGCCGCCTTTGCAGGCCTGAACCTTGCCCCTGCAAAGGAGGCGGAGGAAGACGACGATGACGAGCCTTCTGGCCACGATACTAAGAATGCCTCGGACTTTGACTTCTCCTTTGATTCCCCGGCACAAAAGCATGGCGCTTCTTCAAGTACCGATGCTGGCCAAGGCTCATCTGAGTTCTTCTCATTTGACAACAACGCTCAAGCTTCTGCCGCTCAAGCTGCCGCCTCCTCAAATGGAGGTGATGCCAAAGCGGGTAATCATGACTGGGATGCTCTCTTTGCACCCCTCGACAATGCTAAGCCTGCCACCGAGGAGGTTGCCAATGGGTCGGATCCCAAGAGCCCTGGATGGGCCCTTAACAATGACTCTGGAGAGGACGACCAAATCCTGCAGCGCTTGACAGGCATGGGATTTCCGCGAGAGGCGTCCCTAGGAGCTCTGGAGAAGTTCGATTATAACCTTGATAAGGTAGGCTCACCAACGCCCTTGAACTGTGAACAATGGCTAACTCGATCATAGGCGGCAGACTATCTGACTTCGAAGACCTAACTAAAGTCGTCATATTCACCTTGCACATATCATCCCCACATATCTTTCTTCCCATGATGCCTTTCCTTGATGACCATGTCTCTTCTCAACTTTCAATGGGTTGAGATTGGAAAGCATCCACATCTCGTCCCTCGAAATTATTTACCCAGCGTCGTGTACATCCCCTCTTTCCCTTTCTCTTGTGTCTTTGCCATCGCGCTACATCTCTAATCTGATTTGACCTACCCCTTTCATTGTGCACCCCCAATGGATGGCTTTGAGCCCTATCATCCTTTTCTGTGCCACCTGTCTATTGATGTAGTGTAGCCATAACCCATACTCCATCTTACCTATATTGACAACTGAGATACATGGTCCCGTGAAGTACTGCAGCGCCAACCTTGGAAGTATTAATTTCGAGGCCACTCTGTTTCCCAGTCAGACTCCTTCGTATTCGAAAGATTACCCAATTCAATTATTCCTTAATCGGCTTCGATAGTAGCCAATAGGCCCTTCAAACGGTAATCCTAGGGTAGGGTTTCAAATATCGATGGTTATTGCTAGGCACTGTGTACACTGCCTAATCATCCTTGAAAAAATGATACTTGAAAACTATCGGCGTATCTTCGTTCACCAAGGTCTCAGTCTCAATTTCTTTTGTATTAAGCCTCGTACTAATTATTTCCCTACCTATCTTTCAACTTCATTGCTTTAATTTATCCTTCTGTTGCCCTGCTGCCCCCACCTTAACCAACTATCCCGCTAATCCGAAAGGAGTAGTCGGAGTTCTCGGAGTTCCCAAAGGAGTAATATCTGAATTGAACAACTCCCAAAGGAAACATTCCTTGAGAATGGTTAAATGACGAGTCTACTGTATCTCCTATTTGGGGTTGCTTTAGAAAATGTCTGCGGAATTAGTGGTATCCCCGATCCAGTCGACATATGAGGCTCGGATCGGCGTTGCAGGCTTAGCTAGATGGAGAGAGCTCGGAAGTCTGAGACGGGAATAAGCTTTGATGTGCGAGCTGGGATTCTTATTTAAACGTTCTCATGTCCAGGGCTATGGATATCCAGTACTTGGAAACAATTATCATTCTATCCTCTGATATCCAGAATCTTTCAACTACCATCCAAAATGACTCGCGTTCTTCTCACTGGTGAGTTTATCCTAGGAGGCGGAAAAAAGCGAACTAACCGTTCCAAGGTGGCAGCGGCTTCATCGCTACTCATATCCTTGAGACACTCCTTGCTCGTGGTCACTCAGTTGTTACTACTGTTCGGTCCGAGCAAAAGGCGCAGGCAATCTTGACTGCGCACCCAGAACTATCGAAAAATCGTCTCGATTGCGTTGTTGTGACCGACATGGCTCGAGACAACGGTGAGCATAATTGACCTACTCCGAGGAAAGATAACAATGGTGAGCTGACATTTAGTGATTAGCTTTTGATGAGGTGGTCGTTTCAGAGCCCCCATTCCAGGCTGTTATCCACACCGCTAGCCCGTATCACTTCAATGCCAAAGATGCCAAGGAACTCCTAGACCCAGGTAAGTCGAGAAACCCCCCAGAATAGTACTGACGACTAAGAGAGTTCATACAGCGATCATTGGAACCACTGGGATATTGAAGTCGGTACAGAAGCATGCGCCGACTGTCAAGCGAGTTGTGGTGACATCCTCCTTTGCTGCAATCAACAATGTTTATGCAAAGGCCAAAGGGAAGGTTTACTCGGAGGTAAGTCTCAGATTCAGTTGCAAAGCTGAAAGTATATCTAACTGGAGATACAGGCCGATTGGTGTCCCATCACAGTGGATCAAGCGAACGATAATCCGGCAAATGCCTATCGGGCAAGCAAGACATTCGCCGAACGAGCGGCCTGGGATTTTATTGAGAAGGAGAAGCCCCATTTCGACCTGAGTGTGATCAATCCACCTCTAGTTCTTGGACCTATCGCGCATAATCTGGCATCACTGAGCGCCCTCAACACCTCCAACGAGCGCATTCGTGACCTGATCACCGGTGCTGCTAAGAATGGCTGCCCTCCGACAGGGAACTATCTATACGTCGATGTTCGAGATCTCGCACTGGCCCACGTTCTCGCTATCGAAAAGGCTGAAGCTGGTGGAATGCGTTTCTTCACTGTGTCCAGCCACTTTTCCAACAAAGAAATTGCGCAAATAATCGACCAAGAATTCCCCGAGTTCCGATCTCGCTTGCCGACGGGCGAGGCCTTAGTACCAGGTGATTACCCGGCAGATGGTGTGTATGGATTTGACAGCTCACGCGCGAGAGAAATTCTTGGGGTGAAATTCCGACCGTTGAAGGAGAGTATTGTGGATGCGGTAAATAGTTTGTTGGCCGTCGAGCCGGAGATTTCAAGTTCCTAGTCTTGAGAAATGAAGCTTTGTTGTATGGGTGATTATTCAGTTTGAGATAATGATAATTGGCTTAGTGAACAAGCCACCGAATCCTCTTCGCAACCCGGTCCTGATCCGTTTTTCTTTCTCTTCGTTCTTGCTATACTCCTCCATCCCGCTCTTCCTCCCTTCGCTGTTCACATTATCATATGCCTTGAAGAATGTTCTCTACCTTTACTGCTGACCCCAATGAGAAACGCCCCCAGAGACCGCGACAGAAAAGATGTCAAGTTGCTCGAGCTTGCGATCGGTGTCGGGTTAATCGGATCAAATGTCACGAGTCACATCTGAGTGGGGGCCAATCTGGCAGCAGTAAGCGAGTTGAGTCTGACTCGTTACTGGCAGCGAATAGGTATCTCGGATCATCAGATAATCATA
This sequence comes from Penicillium pancosmium, assembly GCA_031761475.1. Lineage (NCBI taxonomy): Eukaryota > Fungi > Ascomycota > Eurotiomycetes > Eurotiales > Aspergillaceae > Penicillium > Penicillium pancosmium. Next base: position 28,807 of record JAVMSB010000126.1, on the reverse strand, counting down.
TGAGCGAAAGGGATTGTTAATGGTTCGAAATTAGGGAAATTCAACGTTTACGCTTGGAGATTCACGGGTTGCAGGGTCAACCAGCCTCCTGTAAAGCTCAGGAACAACGCCCTGAAAAATACCCCTCGCCGCCTGAATCGCATGTGCTCTCCTCAACTTCGACACCAGAAGTGTCTCTCCAGAGCCCGCAGACGAATGACATACGAATTGTATCTCCGCAAACATGGAATGGCATCGATATTCCTGATATCCGTACAGGAAATTTGATTCATTATGGCCCGCTATCATCCTCATATTTCGGGGCTCGCCTAGGCTTCTATCTGGCTGAAACAAAGGCGCAGCTTCATTCGGAGATTTTGTTCCCTGGAGATACCTCTCGCCTTAGTTGTACTCCAAATCTGTTGGCTCCCGAAGCTCGGCCACAATCATCCACTGTAAGCCTCGGTGGAGACAGTGAACAATTGTCCCGTGCCCAAGAAGAGCAATTTCTCGATCTTTACTGGCAGTCATTTCACTGCATATACCCCATCATCGGCGAGGCCGAGTTCCGAAATTATTATGACTCCCTGTGGAATGACTTCATTTTCCCTCCAACACGGAAACCGTCACCACTTGTTGACAGTATCATGGCCATTTGCATGCAATATGGAAGCACATTTCTGATAAGCGATGATGATATGTTGAGTACTGATGATGTGGACCATGTAAAGGTGGCTTTACGAAACAGCTATGCCCTTTACTGCCGTTCGCAATGTCTCCTCCTCGCTGAGATTGAAAATCCTTCCATGATGACGCTACAAAGTTACATTTACTGTACCATCTATCTCTACAATACATCGTCGCTGAATGCTGCATATGCAATGCTGGGAAACGCATCGAAGGTCGCCCAAACGATTGGATTGCAGTTACAACCTGCAAGCATTACATCAGTGCCAAACCGACAGTTGAGAGCTCGTGTCTGGTCTGTGATGGCTATGATAGATAGTCAATTATCAATGGCACTTGGCCGGCCAGCTACTATTAATGTGGAGCAAAGAAATTTAGGACCACCTGGCCATATCCAAGAACATGCATCCCTCTCAGGGTCAATGCTGACGAGTCCGAACCATGACGATATTACGTGGTTGAGCTTCCATGCAAACTGCGAATACCTGGTCAACTCGGTACAGCATATTCAGTATAATTTCTCAAAGCGAGTCATTCAAGCACAGGAACAACATGCTGTCAAGTCGTTTTACGATAGCCCAGTTGCTCTTGAAGAACTTGCGAGATTTCTTGGACGGGAAGTGCGATGTGTTTATGAATGGGCCGAAAATGTCCCTGAATCGTTGAAAATACCTCGAAAAGGATCCGGGGAGTCCTTTTCAACCGAGCGGACTTTGCTGAAGTTTGACACCTTTAGTCCAATTTGGCTACAACGACAGCGACTCCTGCTTGAGATTCTATACCATCACCTTCAACTTTCAAACTTCCGCTCATTTTTACGCCTCCCGCCTGGTTCCTCGTTTATAACGCCGCTTTCCGACTGCCATAGCATCAATTGTCTCAACCACGCCATCTCTTTGACAAATATTATCCATCAGGTGCTTACTGATACGGATCTATTACGAGGCTGGTCTCCAGTTATTCAATATCAATGGGATTCTGCTCTTTGTATCCTAGGATTCACTCTGACCAATCCTGTCTGTCCTCCATCCCCGACAGCCCGGAAATGCCTACAAACCGCAATCAGTTCATTTGAGATAATGGGTAAATACTTCGCGGCCTCAAGAGAGGCTGCCCAATTGATGCGAAGATTTGCCAGTCAAGCTGAAATGCTTGTCCAGCAATTTCATAATAACTTGTCAAGCCGAAGATTGGATTCAAGAGATGGTTCTGGGCAAATTGTGACGCCAGCTGCTCGGTCTTCAACTACTGCTGCTGTGCAGATACTTGCGGCTCCAGCACTGACACCGGAATACATACAGAAGTGTCCAAGTGCAGGGTTAGATTTTTCGAGTTTCGTCGGCGGTAGTGGTATCGGTGGAAATGAATTCTTTACCCTGGATGGACTCAGAAATGTCTCCACTGGAATAATTAACGGTCCCTCTGTACTGGGAGGAATCTCTGGAGATTTGACGAGTGAAGTTGATTACTCATGGATTTCGGGTGATGGCATAATAGACTGAATGATCATGATATTCTATTAAACCTGCCCACAAAATAAATTACAATGTACTGGTTGTACAAGTAGTGCCACTCGATCCCGATCGATCTCTCGATCTCTCGATCCCCCCCTCATTATTGGACATCGCTCCCACGGCTAACGCTGACATAAAGTTGCAAACTCACAATCTAATTGATCGAGGAAATGATATCCCCATTCCACGATTTTGCAGTTTCGCCCCGCTTCTGTTGGTTATCTTCTTATCGTCTGGACATCTCCCTTTTTTTGTTCTGACTGGTATTCCTAGCCCAGGTGTTCAACACTTTCAAGTCAGAGTATTACCCATCTCACAGTGGTTACTTCTGTGCGAGCACTTTCTGATGCCGTTCTACCCTGCTCTTGATCCCGGATAGCACCGTGGTGATGTCTCGACCGATTCTACGGCAAGAGAGCCAGCAGCAGAGCGGGTTCAGTGCTTCGAGGCAGCGGGAGTTCTTTCGGTATGTCTTAGTCGCTTCCCGGCAAGGGTGTACTACTAGTAGTATGTAAATGTGCAAACAGCCCCCTGACGGTGAACTGAATTGCTATAGGTACCTGCCACCATATCATTTCCAATCGGCTGCTCTGAATCATATCGATCCTGAAACAAAAACCACGGATCTTGTCGCACAGCCGTCTTTGGATCCCGTCCTGACAGCATTTGCCCAACTGGGAACTTTGCGATTGGATTCCAAACACGCCTTCATTTCGCTTTTCGGTCGCAACGAGGAACATGTTCTGACTGAAGCGACTCGGACTCTCAGCCTACAAAATGAAGCCAGTCACGTCGATGATGATGCACTGTGGATCGGAAGTTGTACCATGTCATACGGTCGCAGCCTCTGTAAAGCCATCCTGAATCTCCTGGCATCTACAGAAAGTCCACCCCAATCATTTGTTGTGCCAGATCTCATGAAAGACGAGGAACTCGCTGGACACCAAGATGTAGTCGGCTCTCCAAATTTTCGTTTCTTGGCATGCAGTCCGATCGTCAGTCCAAAAGGATTCGTGATTGGTGCATATACGATCCTGGACGACAAGCCGCATGAACCACTCAACGCCGCCTTGATGAATTTCATGGCCGATATCTCTCATACTGTCATGGATTATCTGGTCGCGACAAGAGCCAAATATCAACATACTCGGAGTGAACGTATGATGGTTGGACTGGGAAGCTTCCTTGAAGGCAAAGGCAGTCTGCGAAACACGTGGATCTCTGCGCATGAAGATATACTGTCTCCCGAGGAGGAGCAGCTGGAAGGCCATGCCCACCGGGAACAACAGAAGATACAAATGAAAGATACTGTCGCTAATGGGCTACCCGTACGCAACTCTCCCGAATTGTTGCCCTTTCGACCAAAGAATTTAAATATCTCTGGAGGTCAAAAGCCAACAGCACAAGTGGAGCAAAGCCAGTCGTTGGTTGATTCGGGAAATGCACCACAATATTATTTCCAGGACCGACCGCGCCGTCAGCGTGTACATCGGGCTAAGCTAAATGGCAGAAAAAGGTCTGAAAATCTATCACCCAAGGCCGACTACGAGACTCAAATACAAGGCACGTTTTCACGCGCAGCCAATTTAATTCGCGAGAGCATCGAAGTTGAGGCTGCTGTGTTCTTTGATGCCAATTTTGCTTCCCAGGATGCCTTGGTGAATATGTCAGCGGATAATTCTGGAAGCAGTAGCGTAGGAGGCTTTTCTTCAAGCGACGAAGGCGGAAGTGTTGAAATACCCTCCCCCGACGAAAGCCTTCCTAGCGTGGAAAATACTACAAAGACAGGCCCCAGCTCAGTGAGCCCTTGCAAGCTACTTGGGTTTGCAACTTCAGACTTATCCAGTATAAGCAATGAGCCTATGGAAGACAGGAAAATCTCTATATCTGAGAATTTTCTCGGTCACCTTCTACGCCGATACCCACGGGGAAGGATTTTCAACTATGGCGAAGATGGGTCGATCTCGTCCGACGATACCAGTGATCATATAGTGAGGCAGCTTGATCAGCGTCTTGGCGGCCTGCGATACAAGAGAACGCGCAAGACAATCCTGCGTCAAGATGCAGCGGCACTATTGCAATTGGCCCCTCAGGCCCGAAGTATTGTTTTCTCACCTCTATGGGATTCGCATAAGGATAGATGGTATGCAGGTTGTCTATCGTGGACAAAAACCGCGCACCGTGTTCTTACCTCGGACGATGAATTGGCATTCCTCTTCGCATTTGGAAACTGTGTCATGGCAGAAGTCCACCGACTTGGTGCGCTACTTGCTGAACGAGCCAAGTCAAATCTCCTTGCAGGAATCAGTCATGAGCTTCGGTCCCCACTTCACGGAATCTTCGGCACGATAGATATCCTGAATGATACTACTATGAATGCTTTGCAACGGGGGTTTATGCATACCATCTCGTCATGTGCATTTACGCTTCTTGGATCGATTGATCAACTCTTGGACTATGCCAGCATCAACGATGTTCGACCAAACCCTCGAGGAATAGGTCCTACCAAACTCCCATGTGGGCAAGATTCACGCCGCAACAGTATCGACCAGAATTCGATCGTCCAATTGGATGTTGCCGTTGAAGATGCCATTGAGACCGTTTTCGCAGGACATGACTTCACTAACAAAAGGCAATCGTCTTCTTCTGACGCAGCTCACAACCATCTGGACATCCAAACAAGAGTTCGGGTCGTCCTCGATATCGAATCCGCTCAAAATCTCAGATTTCTGACTCGACCTGGAGCGTGGCATGTAATTTTGACGAATATCTTTGGAAATGCCATGAAATTCACTCAAAAGGGACATATCAAAGTTTCTCTCAAAGCAAGTCCAGTGGAAATTTCCCATGATGGCCAGGTCAACCGCTCGACAATCACGCTGGGCATTGAAGACAGTGGATGTGGTATGGACAAAGATTTCCTTGTGAACAATGTTTTCTCAGCCTTTTCTCAGGAGGACACAATGTCAGCAGGCAATGGACTGGGCCTGAACATCGTGCATCGGATAGTGTCTTCGTTGAACGGTGATATTCGAATCACCTCTCAGAAGGGCCTTGGAACTGATGTCATGATTACTGTTGACATTGACCATGCCCCATCCCCTTCTCCACGTCCTGCAATTTCCCCAATTTCCCCATCTTCCCTGAGTCAACAGAATTTCCCTGATTCTATCAAAGAACTTGTTCATGGAAAGACAGTTGGGATTCTGGTTCCAGGTTCTTCGGAAGGTGATTTGGCCCTTGGCCCCTCATTGAAGAAACTGTGTCAAGACTGGTTTTCGATGAAAGTCGATTTCATTGATTCCTTGCATACAAGACCCGACCATTGCGATATTTTGATTTCCCTTCATGAAACATTGGATATAGGGAACCGTGAGATCTTGGCTTCTGTCTCAACCCCAATGGAACGATTCTCCTCACCCGTCATCATCATCTGTTCATCTCCGAGTACCGCAAACTCCATGTATTTGGCCGCTCAGGAGCGAAGATATACTGGAATTCTGGAATTTATTAGCCAGCCATGTGGGCCGCGCAAGTTGGCAAAAGCACTAGAAATATGCATTCAGCGGCAGCGGCAGCGCAAACAGGAACCAAATGCTTTTGAACCGTCTTTCTCTCAAGCATTGCGTACTGATTCAGTGGAAAGTCCCACGGCAATTGGAACGAACAAGTCGGTATTGACTCATACCGAACATGGACCTCTGACACCGGAGGTCCTCGAACGCTCTTCTCTCCTCACGACCAGCCGTTCCAACCCCCAAGGCCATCTTCCACCACTCAATGAGTACCCATCTCAGGATAATGATAATGGTTCATCGACTAGTATTCTACTCGTCGACGATAACGACATCAACATCCGACTTCTGGTAGCGTTCATGCGAAAGTTGAAATTCAACTACCTGATTGCGAGAAACGGACAAGAAGCCCTTGACTCTTTCAAAGAAAACGCAGATAAAATTAATGTTATCCTGATGGGTAAGGCCTCAATATTTTAAGTCACTGAAATAGATCATGATCTAATGCCAATTCTTTCACAGATATCTCGATGCCTGTCATGAATGGGATTGAAGCTACCCGAAGAATTCGCGAGCACGAGCAGACGTTGCAACGGTCTCAGGAACGTGCGATGATAATTGCACTCACGGGTGTCGCCCAAGCTGATGTGGAACGCGATGCGATAGGATCTGGAATGGACACATTTTTGACCAAACCAGTCCGGTTGGATGTGCTCGGGCCAATAATCAGTCGAAAGATACACGAAGCGCACTTGGCCTGAATAGCGATCTTAATTAATTAATAGTGTACAAATAGATAGAACTTTGGAAGGAAAAACGTAAACGACATAATGTCAAGACCTTCAATCATTCGATTTGTTCAAGCTTTATCAATGTGGACTTCTGCAGTACTACTATTATACCCTGAGGTTGGTGCTCGGCTTTGTAGGTAGTATTACCTACTACTGCCGTGGTGATGTTCCTGCCATCAGTCCGAACACCAGCGGAAAGGCTATTGAGCTTCCACTCAGGTCTACGACCCAGTGCGGCTAGAGCAGCAGGTGGATGTCGTCGTCCAAGAGCCAGGAAGCAAAGATGGGTTATATATCTAGATTGTGACCGATCGCTTAAATGCAGTAAAGGTCACGAGCAACCAAAGTAAGGAACCATTGCGCCGTGTCATTGCGTCGTCCAAACAGAGGGCTAGCCTCCGTCGGGTGGGTTGAAGTTGTAGCATGTCAGTCCAAGCTGATCAAAAATTCCATATCCGAAGTAAACTCCATTTTATACCTCATGCGAGGAGCGATCGTGGACGTTGGGAATGCCGGCTTCGTATTTGTGGTCTTCTTCGCTCCGACGATCCTCGCGGAGCAAGGGTCCATACTCCGGTTCGCTGTCCGAGTATACACCGCGTAGGTCTTGTGTGAAGGTTGTGTGTTGTTGATCATGGCTGTCTCTCCAGTTGAGATCTCCGACCGTGTTGACGTGGGCGGAGCGCGCGCATGACGGGCACGTGAAATAAGTCGCCCCGATGTGATTCTTGATGCTGGGGAGGACGTAGCGGAAGAAGGAAGCCTTGGCAATATTGTGGAAGTGAAGAAGACTTAGAAATTAAGAAATTCATTAGTATTCGGATAAATGATGGCTCGTTCACAAGGGTGGCTCTGGCTTACCCAAGCACGAGACAGGCCAAGTTGGAGTAGATCTGTGGAATACCCCGAGCCAGCTTGTAGGTATAACCCCATTCTCTGATTTCGTGCTTGGCCAGAATATTCATGCCTCCGATGTAGGTTCCGATCAAAAGCGTGCCCATCGCGGTGTCGATGAGGATTTCCATAGGGAGGTGGGCGGCTTGTGGCTTTCGAGAGACTCGTCGCAAGTAGAGAATGCCGAGAGCGGCGAGGCCGGAGAGGGAGATCTGGAAAAGGGATTCGTTAGCCAACAGTACAGTGCTTGGTCACGAGTGTCACCGGCAGGACTGAATGCGTACAAGGACAATCTGGAAGATGGTCTCAGGGGATTTGTGAGACTTGAAGATGGCGGCTAGGGCCAGCGGCCAGACGCAAAAGGCGATGAGCACTTGCACCTTGCGAATGGTGATCATGGTGCCTTGCGAAGACGAACACATGGTGGAGGGAGCGAGAGGAGGAGACAGGAGAAGTGCAGTTTTTAATTCTCGAGGGTCGAGAGTCGAGAGTCGAGAGTCGTGAAGGTGTGAGGTTGAGGTTGCGTGAGGTACGTGAGGCTTCCCCGGGCTGCGCCTCGCTGACGCGTGACTTCCTTTTTTTTTGGTCACCTTTTTTACTCCGTCCGGCTGGCCCCCATTTACTTTCCCACTCGCCAAGATGGATTTACAAGGCTGCCTACCTGAACAATCATTCTGCCTGTGGAGATTGACCCCAATGACGCGCCCACAGTTAATTCGCGCCCTCTTATAGGTTGATCCATGGCGGTTGATCGTGGATCTTTGCCGGGATTGGCTGAGCTACGCCCGCAAAAGGAGTCTTGTCTGTTAAGCAACAGCGAAGCCACGATGCTCCCGGGCAATGGTACATTATCTATTTCTGGAATCACCTACAACTACCACTTGCACTGTACTATACAAGTAACTACAGTAGCACGTGGGGGCCGATGTTGATTTATACAGCATCCCTGGAGCATAACCAGTGAGTGCTTACTCGATTTATGAGTATGAGAGTGCGAGATGCCAGACGCGGACACTGCCCCACTAAAGGATTCATTCATTCCCTCGCACAGGGCAAGACTGTCTCCTTTTGAGGAAAAGGAGACCCTACATAATGCAATTACGAGCATGGGAAAGAATATTCATCTCTACGCCGTACCCATTACTCCCATATCAAAACGCAGACAATAGACTAGCTAGTCTGACGGGGAACCAAAAACCTCCATATGGATTTGATCCGGGGAAACTCCCATTGCCTCGAGACTCATACTCTGCGCCTTCATAAACGGCTGTGGCCCACAAATATAGTAGTCGGCATCCGGAATGACAGCTTCTTCTCTGACCTTGACCAGATCGACCCGACCGACATGGTCGTAGTCCACTCCCTGCTTATCGCGTTCTGTGGTCTCCTCGTAGAAGACGATGCGGCTGACTGATGGATGATCTGCAGTGATTCGGGCGAGATCCTGCTTCATGGCATGGACGCGACCGTTTCTTGCGGCGTGGATGAAAACGACCTGTCGTGCTTGGCCTTGTTGTTGAATTATAGTCTTGAGCATCGACATCATCGGAGTAAGACCGACGCCACCACTGATCAATACAGCTGGGGAAGTGGCATTGACATCGAGAACAAAGTCACCGAATGGCATGCTCACATCTAGCTCGGCGCCAACAGGAAGAGATTCATGTAGTACATTGGATATCCGACCGGCGGGTTTCGGGCCACTTGCGAATTCCTGCTTCACGGAAATCCGAAAGTGATCCGGACTTGGAGAGTCTGACAGACTATACTGCCGAGGCTGATATGATTCCAGCTCAGGAACAAAACATCGAACGCTGACGAATTGACCAGGCTTATAGGGTGGAAGAGCGTCTTTGTCAACTGGGGTGAGGTGGAAAGAGATAATCTCGTCGCTCTCCGAGACTTTATTGGAGATGAAGAATTTCCTCCATCCTTTCCATCCACCTGGGGTCTCTACGCTTTGCTGGTAAAGGTTGCTTTCGAAAGTGATGAAGATATCAGCGAGCTCTTGGTACGCTGCACCCCATGCATCAACTACCGGGGCAGTGACAGCTGGGCCCAGAACCTCCTTGATCGCAGCGAGGAGATGTTTGCCAACGATTGGATATTGATCGGCCGTGACACCTAAGCTCGCGTGTTTATGACCAATGCGAGACACGGCACCGGCGAGGGCTTCTGGGTGGTCAATGTTCATGGCATAAGCCCATACGGCATGGGCTAGGGCATTGGGCTGCTCCCCAGTCACTTGATGGGCGGTATTAAATATATTCTTCAACTCGGGGTGGGCTTCGAGCATGCGCTTGTAAAAGAGTGTCGTGATTTCGACCCCATGCTGTTCGAGGGCGGGAATCGTCGACTTCACGATCTGCTTTTGTTCTGTGGTGAGCCATTTGCGCGATAGGCTGAGGGGAAGCCTTCGAGTAAGCGTGGGAAGCACTGCACGTCGAAGAGAGGTCTGGAAGAACATTGCAAGGGGTCTGCAACGATGCTAGAAATCGTCCGAGAGACAAGGCGGAAAGCTCATACGAGTTGACATGGACATCTGAGAGATGAAATTTAACCCCGAGACGCCGGAGTCATCCGCATTGGTATCTGGCTGCCCCGCAATGTCGAACGAGAGTTCAACCAGATTTATCATGTAATCTTGTACTCATACCTTGTATCTCTCGATCAAGTTAGAAATGAACGTGGTGCCATTGGGCGTGGCTGCCCAGGTGGTACCAATGACAGCCGAATGCGCGGACCCATCATCCAATCTTGACATCATTAACACTACTCTCCGGGTAAATGCCACAATTTGATTGGAGGGGAATATATTGTACATCCAAACGTATTGAAAAGGTGATGAGGTCTGTTAGCATTGGCAATTTACTTGAAAGGGAAAGCACTACTAGTAGTTGGTTATGAAGATGTTCCATTAAACCACATCCATTGGCCCACTTCCTCCAGACTCCAGCATTCTCCAATTGGCATTCCCCAACCACTAAGAAATATAGGCCAACTGTAAGACCAACTCGCTAGCAACTAGTATTGACCATCCAAGGCATCTTTGTTTGCTCCAAGTAATGCCGGTGGTACGCGGCTGTCCATCAAGTGCGAATGAGCAAAGTATCATCATGTTGAAATCCAAAACCTTTATGCCTTGCAATTGAAAAGGATAGGCCAGAGGTATATATTCAAGTTGCAGATACTAATGCAAGGGGTCGCGATTTGCTACTAATAGGAGTGCGGGGAGAGTTGTGAATAAGTGGGTTTGATAGTAGTGACATACTGTTGCTTCGAAATTACTTCCCAAATGATGGAGTAACGATAACCTGAAGAGAATACCTCCCATTTCATGATCCACGAGGAACAGAGCGAAAACTGGGAGTGAAACTCCTTTGGACATCAATTCTAGTGCCAGTAGGCAGAATACTACTAGTAGCTACTAGTACTCCAATACTAAGCGATATACTATGCAGTACGCAGTGGTACTAGTAGTAAACAATCTTGGAAGCGGTGCAGCTGTTTGCGAACTTTGCTATTCCAAGGCTCAACGAGAACTTGAGAACCTTGGAGCCAGATAGGTCTTTGAGTAGATATACTATAGCTGAGGATGATAAATCACTAAACTGGGTTGTTTCTCGATATTAGGATATCGTCCTCTCGGCTTCGGACTCGAGTACTCGGGGAATGCAGTACGGCCCGAGAACATCCGGGGTTGCCCTTTTGGGAATACCCCGAGTTTGACGATTTGCAACTATTCACGACAAGATACTTTTAAACATCGAAAAAGTACGAATTTTCTCCCAATTTAAATGCTATTAATCTCTTCATTCATCATCTGGTATGGTTGCACTTGAATCTCACCCCCATCACTACCGTTCTCCCAAAACACCTTAAATTCCACCTTGGAAGTCATCGAACCGACATGGCCGACCTTGAGAAATCGCAAAATAGTGACGCTGAGGGCATCCTAGCAAAACCGACCTTTCCAGAAGATGGTTTGAAAGGATGGCTAGCAGTTCTAGCATGTTGGTGCATCATGTTCAATACCTTTGGGTACATCAATGCTTTTGGGTACGCAGACACTACAATACAGATAAAGTTCATGCTGACAACCTCGCTAGGATTTACGAGTCATATTACCAGGCTACGTTCTTGCAGGACCAAAGCGAGTCAAATATCGCTTGGATTGGTTCATTACAAGTCTTCTTCATGTTTTCAGGAGGGCTGGTGTCTGGTCCTATGATGGATCGATATGGCCCGAAGGTATGCGAATCCATGAAAAAAAGAAAAACAATCATCAATTGGTTAGGGGACTTTTGATTAGCTGATAAGTAGTATTCCTAGGTCATCATTATCCCGTGTTCGATGTTGTTCATCGTATCGGTCATGTTTACGAGCTTGTGTACGGAGTATTATCAATTCATGCTCGCACAAGGCGTTCTTGGGGGCTTAGCCAACGGGTTGACATATACCCCGACAATCACTGCTGTGAACCAATACTTCTTCCGAAAACGACCGCTTGCGATGGGAATTGCGTCTAGTGGGTCATCTTTGGCTGGCGTGATATTCCCAATCGCGCTCAACCGGATGTTGAATAAGAGTGACTTGGGGTTCGGTTGGTCTGTTCGAATCCTGGGATTTTTGATGTTGGGGCTCAGTATTATCGCCTGCGCATCTGTATCTTCAAATGCGACCAGGAGAAAAGGTGGTCAGCTTCTTCTCTGGAAAGCGTGGAAACAACCTGCATACACCCTGCAGATCACCGGGCTTTTCTTGGTCGTTTGGGCGATGTTTGTACCGTTTTTCTACATTCCAGGATACGCCCAGTCGATCTCAATCGATGTCGACATGTCAAACTACCTGATCGCAATTTTGAATGCCGGCTCCTTGCTAGGTAGACTCTTGGGAGGCGCGGTGGCAAATCACCTCGGCCAGTTCAACACGTTGGCCGGGGCATCAGTGATATGTGGAATCCTGAATTTCTGCTGGCTATCAATCAACTCTCTCGGAGGAATGATTGTATTTTCTGTGCTTTTGGGATTTTTCTCCGGAACTATCATCGGTCTCTTCCCAGCTACGATAGCAATGACTGCCATGAATCCGAATGAGATTGGGTCTTACCTCGGCATGGGACTGGGGGTGTTGAGCATCTCCGGGCTTACGGGGACTCCGATTACGGGTGCCTTGATTAATAGTTATGGGTCCTACGACCCTGCAATCATCTTTGCTGGCGTATGCAGCATTGTGGGTGCCGTGATTGTTGCTGGAGGACGGGCTTATTATGTTCAAAGCAACTAGATCGTGCGAGGCTAGCCTCATGAGCGGACGGAATTAACTTATACTAATATTTTAGAGCCACTCGCTAAAGGATCTAGTTGTGAGACTAGTGTCGTTAGAAATGTCAATCAGAAATCTCAAGTGTCCGAGTCTATTTCCGTCTCGTGTTCCGGGGGCGACTAGGCAGCCTCATTCGTGTTGTCGGTTTGCATTTTGGGAATAATACCCGAGTTCAAGTTCCACAATATCGTTTACAGGCTACTAGTTACTCCAATTGATGTATTTGAAGTAGGAAGAATGTCATCTGATCATGTTCCAAGGTTCTTTTTTAAAGGAAATCTCTCATGTCGAACATCATGATCTAGGGCCAACAGTGTGTGGATCTGTGATGGCACATGGAGCAGCCCAAAATTCCCAAATCAAATACTAGGCACCATTGTATCCACAATGTTGCTGCCTTGGCGTCTCGTGTTCGATTGGGGCTGAATTTTCATTTTATTTTTTAAATTAGCGATCTACCCTGGGACCCTGGCTCCACGACCCCCTGTCTACGGGGCCAACCAGATTTGGCCAATTGCCCTTTAAGCTTTGCTGGCCCGTCCACATGGAAAGCTTGGCCCCTGGCCCTCTTTGGTTCTCCGTGGTCCTTTTACGGAGTAATCCTCTTCCAACCATACCTGACCGAGGATGACCGCCACCGCCTAACTAAATTAGGGATACTCACTGGCATGGTGTGAGATTCTGGTTTATTCTGAGGGGTTTTCCCTCAAAATCTTGCAGCGGGGCCCGCCTAGCCAGAAAGGTGGAGCGGAGTCAGGCATTTATTTGCATACATTTGCTTCTTTAAGGAAACGGATTCTCTCCCCTGAAAGTCCACTTCGACTGACTTTCTTCTTTTCTCATATTGTAGAGCAGATCTTGATCTTCCGGCAAGGCTGTCTACAATTGCGCGTGGTTGTCAACTTTGTTGTGACCCTCTCTATCTCTCTTTCTTCCCACACCTCTCGTTATGTGATTTCACTTGACTACTTTCTTCGATTCGATTCATTCATTCGTTCACACTCATCACTCACCTTTTCGCATTTTAATCTTTCATATTTCATACATTGAAACAAAATCTTCCGCAATCATGTCTCTCTTTGCTCGCTACCAACCGCCGATCAAGAACAAGCCCCTGGAGCCCATCTCTATCCTGGCACCATTCTCTGGACTCATCATTTCCATCGCATTGGTGGTATTCTTCTTAATACGCTGGTACATTCTGGAAGGCTTCTTGATCAAATGGATTTATGGATCAACCTACACCGAACTCAACGAAGTCAATCGTCGCGGCTTCATAAACCACCATATCGCTGGTGCCACCAAACTTCTCATCCTCATTCTTGCGGTTCACCCATTCATCAATGTCACTTTCCTTGAGTCAACATTTAATACGCCATTTGCCCCTGGCTCCAGTGTCACCATGGGCGATGTTCTGATTATCGTGGCCCAAAGCCTCATCGGCATGTACATATTCGAACTGATCTACCGCGCCAAACTGTCTCCCGTCGCAGTGATGCACCACGTTGGTACAATTCTCATCGGACAATCCGCCATTGCGATCAGCCTGAAGCTGGATCGGGAGCCAGATGCCGATATTGAATTCATTCTGTGCACAGTCTGGGGTATGTCGTTCCTTGATCACAATATCATGCCAGGCAAAGTGCTAACCGTTGTTTCTTACATTAGGTGCTTTCGACATCGTGTCTGAATTTTTCCCTCACATCGCAATCATTCTCTACCGGGTCTATCCCAATCGCCACCACTTTCTCAGCAAAGTCTTTATCTTCTCATGCTTCTCGACGGCCACGGGTACATTTTGCGAGACAGTCGTGGCCATGTGGCTGTTTGGCAGTCTTTGGGATCGTTGGCAGATCGCCTTCAAGGTAGCCACGCCACTCCTACACATTGCTTTTTCCGCAACCCAGATCCACGGAAGCCTAGTGTTTTGGAGAATGTACAAGAGACAACAGCAACTTCACAGGGAAGAAGTCGAGTGCCCTGAAGCGAAAGAGGAAGAAAATATCGGCGTTGCTTTGGTGCATTCTGCCGGGACCGACGAGACTGCTGTTCACTCTACCTCAACGCTTACAGTGGCCGAAGAAAAGTCAAAGTGTCCATCATACAATGAGCGGTCATGTTAGATGCTGTTTCTTTAAGCGACAAATGCATTTACCGGGTTTGCTTCAATGTGTTTATGTTTTCGGGGTTTATTACGGGCGTCACACATGCATGTTAGTAAGATCGGGGCTCGGAGTGGATCTGCATTTCTTTCTGTCTATTCATAATTGAGTCTTCTGTACAAATGGGTTGACAATACAACTAAATGATTATGTGTTAAGAAGAACCGTGCTAGTACCTGTGCTACTGTGCCCTGGTTACGGACTTAGTCTCCGATCCGGACTGGCTTGGACCCGCCCTTTGCTTGGCCCTCTATTTCTCCGACTTCACCTGCATCAACATTGCCCCCCACACTCACCAGTCGCTTCAACACCCCAGAGATTGTGTTTACCTTTTCCAATTTTACCGACCTTATTCCCCCTGCATAATGGCTTCTGCCGAGAAACGCGAAGATATGATCTCCATCGCCCGGGACCTGTCTGGGGTCCCCATGTGCGACGACTACGAGAAGATGATATCTGGCATGCTGTACGTTATTCTACTCTTCGATCTGCAGGAAGAGGGTCAATATACTCCAATCCCATCCATTCCACATGTGTTATGTCTCTGGAATTATTAGGCAGACATTCTCGGCTAACTTGACCAAGGTACAATCCGACTCTACCCCGCCTTGTGGAGGCGCGGCATCGATGTCGCATCCTGACCAACGACTACAACAATTTAGATCCACGGAGCGTGCCAGCGGAGAAAATACAAGAAGTTCGATTCGAGTTGCTTCGGAAACTCGTCGGTCGCGTTGGCGAGGGGACTTTTGTTGAGCCGCCTTTTCGCCCGGATTATGGCTGCAATGTCGTCATTGGGCGGGACTGTTTCATCAATTGGAAGTGAGTGTTAGCTATATTTGCATATCCGAGCCATGTAATCCATATTCTGACGGAAGCAGCATGACGATTCTTGACACCTCGTTGGTGATTATCGGTGATCGCGTCCAGATCGCTAGTGACGTGGGCATCTATTCTGCCACCCATGAGACCAGCGTGTTGTCCAGGCGTAAATTCGTCGAGTATGGACATCCGATCATCATTGGAAATGACTGCTGGATAGGTGGAAGTGTAGTCATCCTTCCTGGTGTGACGATCGGCGAGGGCTGCACCATCGGCGCTGGATCTGTTGTGACAAAGGATATTCCTCCCTTCTCGGTGGCAGTGGGGAGCCCCTGCAAAGTGCGAAAAACTATCCAGTCTGCGGAGGAGGAAGAGAAAGATCCAAACAATCCCTATAGAAATATATCTCGTGAGCTGTGAAAGCGGAGCTGAGGAGCATGATTATTGTTCATTCAAGGATAAATTTAGACGATATTTCATATCTATACAATTGTTAGAGTTCCAAGGATGCTGTGATATGACTAGTGGGTATTGAAGCAGGTTCTGGTGTCTGATCGAGAGAATACTGCTATTGGCTAAGCTACGATGGTACAGTTAGGTTACGCCAGCGTAGTCGTAGTGGAATGTTGAATTGAACTTAATTGATCGAACTAAGCATGTCAAACTTAAGTGGTGGTGTATCGACTAGAGAATAATGATAAAGCGGTAATTACCCTTCAATCCCGACCTTCATGATGCCTTTTCCTTCTCCTCATGCTGCGAAGAAACCCGTTGCAATGATACCATGAAATCCTCCCAAGACCTCTCTCGGCGTCGGCCCCCTGGCAGGCGACCGTGCATGAGATTGTCAAACGTTTCCGATTTGTGTAGAGTTGTATACACCAGGCTGCATATGAGAGTCACACCGAGGGAGAAGACGTACACTCGAACGACAGTGACCACGTGTGTGTTTCTGTTGACAAAAGCGCCGAATATAACCATCAACGTGGCGGCAATGTCGACTGCTACCACAGCACCGACTAACTGGATTGATGGCCTGCTTCTCCAGTCCCAGAAACTTCCGTGGAGCCGCGTGATAAAAATTAGCCAGTTCTGTGTAAGTGCAATCTCGAGAAACAGAATTGGATCACGAGCTCCGTAGTTCTGAACAACACCTCCGTCCTCGCCACGAACGATCATGGTGCCGAATGCAGTCCAGGATCCCGCGGCCAAAACACCTCCTAGGATCACGGCAATGCCCCACAACTTCGGTTGGTTCCATTTGACAGGTTCAGGGGCATACGGGGCATTATCATATGCGATAGCCAATGTTGCAATGTCGGCGAATATGGCTAGCAGCACCACCAGGCGCAGATCCAGCACTTCGTTCCTGATCACGATCCACAACCCAAAGAACCACATCAGATGTTGAGAAAGTGCAATGCGATAGATCACATATGCGTACATGCGGTGAAAGATTTGACGGGATGTTTTCAGTGCATCGATAATTGCAGAAAGACCAGGAGCCACAAATACGATATCGGCGGCAGATCGAGCAGCGTCCGAAGCGCCTTCGACTGCAATACCGGTGTCGGCCTGCTTCAGGGAAGGAGCATCATTGACACCGTCACCGGTCATGGCCACTAGGTATCCTCTGCTTTGGAGAATCTGCACAACACTGAATTTGTGCTGAGGATAGACCTCCGCGAATCCATCGGCGTTTTCAACAAAATCATTGACCTCCGAACCAGACATCTCGCCCGCGCCGGTGACTCCAAGGCGTTCTGCATTGTAAATATTGGTGCCAAGACCAAGCTGTCGCGCTGTTTCTTTTGCGATTCCCACGGCATCTCCAGTCAGCATTTTGATCTGAAGACCCAGTCTCTTGGCCTCTCGAATAGTGTTCGCAGTGTCATGACGAGGGGGGTCATAACATGGCATAATTCCGAGAATCTCCCATGGTTCAGATCCACGTTTGCGAGCAACCCCGAGTGCTCGAAATCCACGAGTTGCAAACTCCGCAACCTTGGCGAGGTAAGCAGACTCGACATTTCCAGGAATAGGATGGTTCTGTTTGACTGTTTGCAGAACCTGAATTGGGGCCCCTTTGACACAAATCATCTTTTCACCCTCCTGAGATTCAACAATTGCAGTCACTTTCTTTGCGACAGGATCAAATGGATGGAATTCCAGCACGTGGAATGTCGGTAGGAGTTTCTTCGCAAGCGGGTACTTCCTCAAACTCTTGATGAACACGCGGTCGATGGCGTCGATACCAGTCTTTTTGCGAGTGGCAGCGAGGCAAGCTGTCACCATGAGCTCGTCGCTGGTGATTCCGGGGCTCGTGAAGGGATCACCCAACTTCAGTCGATTGCGAGTGAGAGTACCAGTCTTGTCGGAACATAAAATCTGAACACCTGCTAAGGACTCGATGGCCGACAGCTTCTGAACAATGGCGGATTTCTTTGCTAAATAGGACGCGCCGACAGCCATAGTGGTTGTGACGACTGCTGGGAGGCCAACCGGGACTCCGACGATGGTGATGGCTAGAGTATATTCCAAAATGTCGATAATGGGATCCGACCGATAGTATGCTGAGACCCAGACGATGAACAAGGTTAGACAGACGAGAATCAAAAGCACCATGCTGATTCCATTGAGAACCAAAGTGAAGTGACCCACGCCATTGGCCTGGGTCACCAAGCCGGCCGCCTTTCCCACGAAGGTCTTGTCCCCTGTCCTGGTAACAATCAAAGCAGCCTCTCCGCGCTTGACTGCCGAAGATGCCCAGACCTTTTCTCCGGTAGTTTTGTCCACCGCAAGCGATTCCCCCGTGATAGAGGATTGGTCGATCTGCAAATGGGCAGCGGGGGAAACGATAAAGCCATCTCCGGCAACAATTGTACCCTGAGTCGTAATCGGTCAGTCATTCATGCCATGCTGCGAGTGGAATGAGTAAACTCACATCATCAACCAATATTACATCACCGGGCACGACTTCCTCGGCCCTGATCTCGAACTTGTGTCCATTTCGAATGACGGTGGCTTTCAGAGCGAGTGTTTCTTTCAGGCTGTCGACAATGTTCCCGGCATGATATTCTTGAATGAATCCGACACAGGCGTTCAATAACAGGAGACCCAAGATTACACCGAAGTCGATCCAGTCTTGAAGTCCGGCGGCTAAGATGGCTGCAACCTCCATGACAAACTGAACGGGCCCCACAAATAAACCAAGAAATTTGAGAAGGTGCCGCTTTTTTTGCTCCTTCATGCGATTCCAGCCGTGCTTACGACGTGCGGCCAGCACTTCGGCATCTGTCAGGCCGTGCCCAGGATCGGTGTCGAATGGGCATGGGGCTGTAGTATCATCATCTTTGAAGGTTTCGGTTCCAGTATAGATGCTTAAGACATCTGGCTCCTTGTCCCCCCCGTCCTGTAACTCGAGTTCTTGTATCAAAAGGTCGAGACTTGCTGCGTCCGCGTCTCTGGATCGACCAGCGATCTGCTTTTCCCGAGCTATGGCATCCTGGGGATCGCTTGTGAGAGAGACATTGGTGGATTCGGATTGGTGCTCCATATTATAAAATATCTCGAACAAGAATATTGAGCCGAATAAAGTGGTTGAATCTAAGGTGAATGGGAATAGAAGGGATGTCTGAGAGACAAAGGTGAGTGTGTAGGTGAGAGGGTGGGTGAAAGGTGGGAAATGGTTGAAGAGGGAAAAGGCAGTGCCAGACAGTCTCGGTGTTGCCAGGTGAATTCAGGTGACTGCAGGTAGAGAGGGTAGGTAGGGTAGCTAGGAAGGTGCGACCCAGTGTCAAAGTTCGCAATGTGAGTATATACTTCCATTTAGGGTAGGCGCATGTTATCCGCCTCAGGCAGAAATATGACTAAGCACTGCCCAACGTCACTGTCGTTCATCGCGGATCGCGGATCGTGGTTCAAAGGTCCCTGGTCTGCCTGACAAAAGAGATACCTCGCTAGGCAGAGATGAACCGAGATATTCCGGGCTTTTACTACGGTCAGTGCTTTTGGTCGCCTCATCCACTGTATACATCGTACAGTGGCTGCGTCAATGAAACCATCTCTTTTCAGACTAACCAGTTGTTCACAGATGCCGAAAAAAAGAAGTATTTCCAGATCCAGGCCAATCATGTCGCCCCACCAGGGGCACAATACTCCAAGGACTCTGTCAAGAGGAAGCGCAATGACCAAGTGGTGAGCTCACCTCTGCCTCGAGCAAAAGCCTCAGTACTAATCCCCGCAGAAACACCACAAACGCGTTCAACTAAACCAGCGAATAGCGAAGGAGAAAGTCCGCAAGTCTCGCTTTCTAAACCATCCACTAATCAACAACGAGAGAGAAATTGGTTCTCGTCTCCTTCCTCCTGCTCATCAAAAAGAAAAGCAAGCTCGCATCTATGTTAGCCAATTCCACCGGAGAACGTTGCACCGATTTGAGCCTTGGCCAGATTATTCAATCCGACAGGTTTTGCGAAACCCGCGATCTGGGATTCTGATCGCAAGTGAGTATTGCTCCTAGGTTAAACTGGGTGTTCCCAATTTTGTAACTCCTTCTCTTAATCAGGTGGTCATCGCGGTGGTGAGTCCTCGGTATCGTGAGTCTCATTAAACCCCTCATAACCTATTGCTCTTTCTAAATGCAAAAAGGGTCTGCTTCCCAGATTTCGAGGAGAAACAATGGACATACAATCGCACGATGGAACGAGTCCTCCTCAAGGAGGCATATCGGGTATGAGATTTTCTGCTGTGAATACACGTCAACTGCCACTTCAATTGCTCACCATGGCTTTAGCTATCTTCGATCTCATTGAGTCATACGGGCTATCTTTTGTATGGCAAGAATTCTGCGTTCATCCCTGGTTCAACTAACATCTCTCAGGGCCACGATGGATAGCGGCCCAGAAGGTGACTCATTTTTGTCTCCACGAATGCTCCCTGGGCCGGACGACCAAGGAGATTATCAATGGCCGTCTTTTTGTAAGTCCATATCTCCGATAAAATTAACCTTGGGACCCAAAATTGATTAAATTGCAGTTTCTCATCCAATTCGTATCCGAACGACTCCCTCATTATGGTGCTCCGCTGCCTGCCCAATCGGAGATAAAGCCCTCTTCGCCATCGGGACCTCCAACGGCCTGCATACTCTCGAAGGCTTCGGCAGCCATTGGACAGTTTCGCAGAAGCCATTTCCCAGTGATGGCCATGCCCGAAAACATAGTAGCCAACAAGGATTTCGCGAACACGGCAACTCATCTCATGCCAGCGTCAGCTCGGTGGAGTGGCTGAATCCAGATGTTATCGCATCTGGAATGCGCAACTCCACCATATTTCTACATGACCTCCGTAGCGGAGGCAGTGCAGCGCGATTGCAGTATCCGCACTCGGTTACAAAAATCCGCAAGGTCGATCCGTACCGAATTCTGGCCTCGGGGTACAATTCAGTAAGACCTTTCACAATGAAGATTCCTTTTTTTTGGATTCAATATGTTGGGTAAACTCTAACTGCGTCTCAGCTTCAAATGTTTGACATCCGATTTGCACCAAATGGTCTTCAACGCAAGCCAAAACCGACTTCACCCTCGCACACCTCCACACGCCCATACATAACATTCCCAGACTATTCCCCCGAGATAATCTCCGACTTCGATGTGAGCCCCGAGTTGGGTCTTCTAGCTAGTGGTATCTACCCCTCCCCCAGCCCCATCTTCTCCTGTTGTGACTTTTTAACACGTCCATTCCTCTTAGCTTCGGACGACCGAAAAGTCCAGCTTTTCTCGCTTCAAACCGGCCAGCTGGTTCCATCGCCAATATCCCAATACCAATACCCTCACGCCATTAATTGTGTGTCCTTCGAGAGTAGCGAGGGCGATGTTGGTATGGGTGGGCCTCAAACCCCCAGTTTGTTGGTATCTTCGAAGGCGACGGTCGATCACTGGGTTTGGTGATTGGATCTTCTTTGAAATAATATTCATCTCGGTTTTGCAAAGACTGTCCTCTTTGCGTCATGTATATAAACCCATACCAACAGCCACTGTGACTAGCGACAATATTGCCAAGCAAATCAGCGAGTCCGTCGCAAATCTCATAGACGCACCCCCAGTAGGCTGGCTTGTGGAGGTAGCGGTTGTAGCTGAACTTGTTTGCGATGAGCTACCCTGCTTCACATTCAGCCTGAAGTATTTGTCGTGCTTCCCGACCACGTTGCCTGCCGGTGTATATTCGCACACGACATACCACCCCTGCGCACGCGTACTACCGTCCGGCTCTCTGGCAACTAGATGGTTCTCATCGCCATCGCTCTCATAGTCGTCCTCGATATTGTCTCGCTTTCCGTTTTTCTTACTGGACAAGCCGCAGTTGATGGCAGCACATCCCACCTCAGTTGTCTTTTTCCACACAAGCTGCGTAAAATGGCCCGTTGCTTCTGTGAAACCGGTGGGTTTATCGAAATCGTACATCTTGCGCTCATCACCCCATGCCTCTACGGCCGCTGATGCGTTCGAATATCCGAAAGCTAGATTCTCGCCGTACGGTCCGTCCTAGATCGCGGCTGTTAGGATGTGATTCGTTCTCTTCAGATAGCTCATTCACGTATACGTACGGAATGTTTCCAAATACAGCTCTCTGCCCATTTCTGGGCATATTCCGTTAATGTTTCATTCCATACCAAGGGAGAGGCATCGTGTGTACGGCGATACTCGTTGGTGACCTTCAACACCGTATCCTTGAAGTCATCGACTGAGGTATAGGATGCCGGAGTCGGGACGGTGGGTGTTGCGTAGACGGTTTTCACTGCGTCAACTGTAGTCTTGGCTGTGACGTAGACTGTCTCTTGGGCGTCTACGGCCAGCATCGAGCTAGCGATGGCTATCAGGAGGAGCCAGAATGACAGCGCGCGGGATAAGGCGGGCATCGTTGCGGTGATGACCGAATGTCGTTTCTTCGTGGAGAATTTCGAGATTATCTGATGTAGTTTTATCACTGCATATTGGTTGGTAAGTAGGAGATGGAAAGGATATAACAGGATGAAAGAAAGAAAGTGTCTTTGTCGAGTTTCAAACTGGATGAGTATCAGGCTACAGATCCGGAATCGGGCCGTCGTCGGGGCCTGGCTAGAAAATGCACGCCATGGACATCCAAGGTACCATCGAAAACATAGATTCTCCCCTGGCGATTGTGGAAACCATGGAACGTGTAGATCCAGTGGTACATGGAAATGGGGTTTGAAGATGGGGTGGGATCGGCGTCACCAATCGATTCTGCGGCTGGCCCTGTTCCTGAAGAATAGGGGACATATCGAGGCGACTGACGAATAGACATCAGGCTTTTAGCTCTGCATCTGCAGCTGTTTGACTTTTGCACTTCTCCGGGCCGATTGTTGGTTCGGGAGGGTTGGTGATCGTTTCAAGGTGGAGCCCCCGCGTTCCACTAGCCGCCGTTGACGTCAGGACGGCTAAATGCGACCTTACGGATGAGTCGGAGCAACACCGCAGCAGTGAAAAATCAACGACAAAGGTTAGGCAGAATCAGGTAGTCTTTGGCTAGGTATGTGGTTTCTTCAATTACCACCCCGAGAGATTTCAAGGGCTCTCCTTCCAAACGACTAAATATTATGAAGACAAATATATGCCCTAGTAGCCACGGCTCCGAGGTTTGTACTCCTTGATCTAGTCTCCTGCATTGATAAATATCTGCAGCTGTCTATACATTCATTTGTGCAAGTCGTAGTATGTTACATAACACTGCAGCCAATGCCATACATAGCTCGTTCCACATCACGCTTTACCTGGTACCAGTCGGCCCGGCGTTCCGCAAACTCGTACACTTCTTCCACGCGCCATATCCCATAGAAACGGTCGGCGTCAGCGATCACAGTTGCCAGTTCTTTCGCGTCGGATGGATCGATCAGGTAAATCTGGGCAAGCTCTCGGAATGCCTTGAAATAGAGGAGGAGTTCGGTGTTCCGCAAGGTCTGAACAAACTTGAAGTAGTGATTCATGTCGCTAGAAACGAATTAGCAAGGCGGTGTGCTAGAGAAGACTGAGATCATTTGAAACATACCTGATGAGCTTCAAAGAACCCTCAACGCTGATCCGTTGGCGTTTGATATGCTTGCACAAAGCCGTGAACAAGCGCAATCCAACTTCCTGGTTGAAGACATCCAATGTGCTCTTGTCGGTACTTCCTACCAGCATCTGCGTGTGTGAAGAAACCACGTCCACAATCGATGAGGCCGCCGGGCTGATACTGATGTCCATAGTCTGTCGGTGAGGGTCCGAGGAGACACCAGGGTTGAAATCTGTGGCCATTTGTCGCGTAGCAAGAATGTAGTCCACTTCCTCCATCAAGACATCAATACCCTTGTTGAGACCAGCCGCTACCCGCTCGTCTAACATCTGCTCAAACCTCTTCTTCTCCTTGTTCGCTGGGTCCAAGAAGTCATTGCGATCAGTGAGACTTGTACCGATCAGTTCCTGTTCATAGAATACGTCCACCATCTGCAGGATCAGATCACCCACGTTGACCAACTCCAAAAAGGTCACCAAGGGCTCGACTCCTGATTGATCACGCTCCTCGTGTTCACGTGGCCTATAATTGGACAAATGGTCCACAGCCTTGTTAAATCCAATAATCACATGGCTATGTCCCAATATACGCAGCAGTGCAACAAAGATTGCTTGGCATTGCCGCTTCGCGGCTGCACCAAATTCCCCGCCAAGTCGTACAAACTGTGCGGCTCTCTCCAGGCTTGATTTAGCCGAGTGGACGAGACCCAATGCAATCTCGATACTGAACAAAGATCGAATACCCTCCATCTTTGACTTCATGATGGCTGCCTTGGCTGCGAGTTCTGTGGTTGGGACTTCTTCCACTGGCATCGGTGTGGGTGATGAAATTGTGGAAAATCGGTTGGGACTCTTTGGCGCCGTGATGTTACCATTCTCTTCGGAATCGGATTTGGGTTCTTCGGTGGTTTTGGAAAAACTGGGTAGAATGTTGACAGGCATCATGATCACTTTCTTGAATGAAGTTAGGAAATCCCTCTTATCGGCTTGGCGATTGATATTGGACATCAAGAATGATTCAGTTGAAGCTGCTTGTTCAGATAGTTGACGATCCCAGTCTGTTACAGTGGCCTCGGATCGCTTTCGGAAGAAGTCGAGCTCCTCTGCCAGGTAAAGATCGATGTGTGGTTCATAAATCCTGGCAACCACTGTGTCCAAATAGTGGTCGAAATTCTCGCCGGAGTTGCGGATTGGCAGCAAGGACTCGGATAGATTCATGCACTGTATAAAGGTGATCGAAATTGCCGTTAAATAGGACTCCATGTTAGTCCGGTGCAGCTCGTCAAATATAGCTGTCAAGAAAGGATATAGAACGTCTTGTCCAACTTTCTCCATGAATCGTCGTGCAACATCTAGCTCGGGAGGGAATACCCGATTCATGATAGAAATTTCCTCGTTATATCCAACGCTCAACCGAGTAAAGAAGGCTTGGGTGTGCCGTAGTTTGACCTCCCCAGTTGATCCATCAATGCAGTCGGAAAGCGTACCCAGCTCGGACTTTCGTGTCACTAAGTGGTTATGGTGTATGAAGAGCTCGACGGCAGACTGACCACCGTTGAGAATCCACAAAATGTTGGCATACTTCCGCATGACCCCGTCGATATCGCCTGTTTCATATCCATTCCGGAACTCATTCAATGCAGCGGTTTCAAACATAGAGATCGTGCTCTCCAAGCGTTCTCCTCGTTCTTGCCATCCATTGGTCATGTCGGATTTCGCAAATGCCAGCAGTTGCGATAGTACTTTAGCTTGTGCCTGTGGATCTTTGTGTTTTGTGAAAACCAAGTTCTCGGTCGAGGGTCCATTCGCCCCAATGTCGTAGTAAAAGGGCGCCAAGGCGGCATGGATCTTGCCATACTCCTGACGAGCCTCTCCTCGAATCGATTTGGCATTCTTTATAACCGACAGAACGGGATCCTCATCATCCATTTTCAGCATGTCGGTTTGTGGCGCGACCTTCCCCAGTTCAATTTTGTCGAACCCGTCTGACAACTCATTCACGCTGCTGGTGGTGGGGGGAATCTTCTCCAATGCAATGGTGGGAATCGCACTCCTGACTTCTTCTGCCATGTCCTTTTGTTT
The DNA here is from genome assembly GCA_031761475.1 of Penicillium pancosmium. Taxonomy (NCBI): domain Eukaryota; kingdom Fungi; phylum Ascomycota; class Eurotiomycetes; order Eurotiales; family Aspergillaceae; genus Penicillium; species Penicillium pancosmium. The sequence continues at coordinate 2,967 of JAVMSB010000126.1, read as the reverse complement.
GGCGGTTTCTAAATCAGCCACGGTGCCAAAGACGGTCTCGGCATGTTTGCGCGCATCCGTCTCGTCCCAACATCCAATTCGCTTGAGCTTTTGTACCCATCGAGTGTCGTCATACGCCATTTCGTGGAGGAGTCTGCAGGACCGCGCTGCTTGAATGAGTTCTACCGGATCAAGGTATTCGATAATTGACGACATTATCTCTAGGTAATGTCAGCCGTTTGCTCTCGCGGGCGAAGAAGGGTTGGCTGGGCTGGGCTCGCTGGTATGACGCACCCGCTGGTAGTGAACCCCGAGAAATATCTTCCATTGACGCCATGCGAAGTGAAGCCAGTACATCTCTGCGCGGCGGTCGAGCTGGCGCCGACCCTTTCTTCCCATTTGGCGGCATTTTGGGTTTGTGGAATCTTCATCGGGCAGTTCCAGCTGTGTTGTGTCTGCGGGGAGTAGCTGGCCGGTGTGGGGGGCGAGGGTCGAGGTCACTCAGCTCCTGCGGTCTCGCCAAGGCTGGAAAGGGCACAAAGCCAGAAAAACGAGAGACGACAAGCCGAACGTGAAGAGGGTTGTGCAATAGCTCAACGCTCTCGAAGCACATGAACCCGAATGATCGCCTCTGGTGCAAGCGGCGATCAGCGCGCCAGGGTCCGCACACACCGCCCTCTCATCTTGCGGCAGAATCGGCTGGGCGCAACAGATGTGAATGGCACTGAATGGCACGAATAGCATGATGAATAGTATCATTTATTATTGTACATACGAGTGTAACAGTATACTTAAGTCTCACACTAGTATCGTGATTCGTGCGACTTCGAGTCAATACTTCTACTCCTTCCCTAAGGAGTGACTTTGCACCATCTGCGTAGGCGCCAAGCTCGTCTCTAATCCCACCGGCCTCCTTCACATCTACAAAGTACCTCTACAAAGTACCATCATACCATCGATGCCGCGTACCCCGCTCCTTCCACCCTAATTTAGGTTACATTGGACCGCCCCGGCGTCTCAGAATGGCTCTCGGTGATCTAGTTGCTAGATGATAATAAGGAAGAATTCTTCATTCCACCAGTGATATGTCTCTCTACGAGCCTCTATCTGTCGGACATAAAGACAGGCTAAACCCGTGGTCAGCGCCATGAAACGGGGCGCTTGAGTCATACGAAGGGCACTTGAGTCATGCTCTGAATTGTGTATAATAAGATGAGTCTGCCGAATCATGTTGGTTTAGAATTACTACAGCGATATCTTGGAGGCAGCCTACGTTGACAGCAATCTTTCAACTCAGCGTATGAACTATCTGCCCTAGCTATTACAATGGCACCAACCACCTTTCACCTTATCTGCCTCTCAAGACCTATAGAGCCGGAAGTGTTAGCGTCAAAGGCTAAGGACCTTAACCCTCATTGTCAACCAATTTGGGTCGGAAAAGTGCACCACTGGCTTCTAGAGCCGCAGTTGTCTGCGGGGGCACTCACTGGAACCGGGAAAGTCATGACCAAATGGGACTATCTTCTCGTTGGTCCCAAAGACACGGCAGAGCAGCTAGGCCTCGAGATTGCATCGAGCTGGTCCATCACGGCAAACGTTGCGGATGATGCTCTCAAGCCGGATGTGATGGCTGAACAACTTCTTTCTAGAGAGCCTCATCTCCCCTCCGGGTGGACTGCTAAGGACCCCAGCGACTTGGAAGCTTCTATTTCACCAGATGATCTGAAGCTGTCATTGTCCACACGTTCTCGGCTCCTTGGGTCACAGAAAGACATAGATGGAGTGACAGTCAAAAGTTTTATCCAAGATTTTGGCTCATCCCATCAAGGCCCGGTTGTGGTTCTGAATCTGCTTTCATATGCCCCAGGCAAGAGACTAGCATACCTCGAAGGATACGTCGCTGGATTCAGGCGCACAGTCGGACCGAAATATGGTAGCGGTGCAATATGTTTCGCTTCTGACACCACATCTTGGTCTTCGAAACTGGAAGAGGGAAGCAGACATTCTCACTGGGAGGATGTTGCCCTCGTATGGTATCCGTCGGTATGGCATTTTGCAAAGATGCTGGATGATGCGGACTACACTCATCTTGACCGGGAATTTAAGACTGGACTACTGGAAGACAACCCGCTCCTATGCTGCACTGAAGTCAAGATGGCGCACGAGAAATGAATGGTCAATGTACTCTGATATCTCCCTGGTCAGACTTCGGAGGGGAATTGGATTTAGCCGATGGGGGGCTATTTTTGGTATCCTTCGAGTCGCCAGTAGAAATGCGGGGGACAACTGTATAAGTTGGGCGGAACGTTTATTCTCAGCGTTTGATCTTCGGGTGCCAGACAGAAGATTGAGAGACTATCACATACCCGGCTAGAGAGATACCCATGGCTATGGTCAGAGACCGAGCCGAGTTACCTTGGTGGCCTCTCTATTTAACCATATCGGAAATGCGCTCGACGCAGATTAATCCTTATTATTGATACGGGAATTTAATTTCTTCGGGTTTAAGCGAGTATAAAGGAAAGGGGGAACATGATATAGTATTTCTCTCGCGAATACTGGGGGCTGTTTCTACCAGAATTTAGGTCAATGTACCCCAGCCCCAGAAAATCACCCCGCAAAATAGGGTTTCCATTGCCGAGATCCACTAGATTGTTAGGATTCACTGGTTCTCTTCAGTTAGCACAAAGTTGTCATTAAGGACTCGGAAATGCCCCTTATACATATACTGGCTCAAAATGGCTTCATTGGTATGATAGGCTTTCCCAGACACTGTCTTCGCACTCAATCGGGATTGACATGCGCGGGTGATGCCCCTCTCTTGGATCAGCTCTCAAGCCCCCAAGTTGAAACCTTCTCTGCAAAAGGGTTCATTGCATCCGCGATCCAATGAAAGTACTAGCTGTGCTCATTTGATATGACATGAGGTTACCCCACATTCTCCGGGTAGAAGACAAAGGCGACATTTCCTGGGGGGGGGGGGGGTAA